>JABCMJ010014789.1:0-28457 GCA_014822125.1 Arbutus unedo | reverse complement strand
ATTGATGTTTACGTATCGACTTCGTAACTTGCAAACATTACAAAATCACCATTCTGATAAACAGAAAGCACATTTCATGTTTAACAAGGATGACAGAATTCAAGTCATCAAGAAATTATTGCTTGAAGTAGCACTGTTACTTGTATAAATTGAAGGTTTAATCATCTGTTGCTGATGCTTCTGCTGCAATTTCACGTTCAAGATGTTGGCTAGCTTCTTCAAAGGACAAAATCTCTTGCACGAGTGTAGAAAGCTTCACCACGTTCTCTTCATGAATATGAGGAGGAACCTTCTCTCGGTAGCCAGAAGCATCCATCTTCTTTGTTAGGCTATCCTGTTGCCTACAATGCACAATAATTGAGAAATATGTCCTCAAAAGGTGAGTTAAAGGTGATAAAGGGAACAGAATTAGTTGATCAGTTGGCAATGTGGCTTGAAATAGAAATACAGAAAACAACTTCTCTTTGTTTTCTTTTGGCATGTGCAGGGAGAGAAATTCTTGAAGATACAGAGGAGCTAGTTCAAAGATCAAAAATCAATCGGTGAAGTCTCTTAGGCCCCCTCTCTATGGTCTGCCCTGAGAGTTCAAGGATTTGGCAAATAGTACAAGTACTTCTCATCAGTAACTGTTGGGGGATTTAGAATACATCCAGCGTACTTGGAAGGAAACCCTCACAATTCACAAGTACCTTTACATGACCCAACTTGTAAAAAATAGAGGAAAATACTTCTATTTTAGATTCTCGCACAATAAATCAGACTCATGCGAGGTCAATTCAATTTGATATTTGATCAACCCCTTTTTCACAATTAGTATGGTCATTTGTCCAAGCCCTCCAAATAGTTTTTCACGTAACTCCACTCATCTCCACAATCGTCCAGTTTCTAAATAACCAAAAAGCTTGCTTCATAAAAAAAACTTTGAAGCACGCAGTTAACAGAATGGAGATCATGTCATTTTTCATTTCTCATATTCAGACTATGTACAATGGTCAAGGGCCGTTTGCTTGAGGAATTAATGCAAACTTCCAAAAATGAAAAATTATGAGACTTTGGAGCTAGTCATCCCGCATCATCAAAAGAGTAAAAGACACTTACTTTTGTAACTCCTCCATCCTTCTCTTGAGTTTTTCACGTTCTGCTTCTGCATCAAGTGTTCCTCGAAGCTTGAGATAAACAGAAAGGGACTCGTTAACCACAGATACAGCACATCCAGCTGGAGCACCATCATTCTCCCTTAGAACCTGAAGAGAGAAAAAAAAAAAAAAAAGCGATCTTGAGGATCAGAAGATTTGAAAGATACAAGAACACAAAAACAACCCTAATATCCAATGTAACCAATTAAAGAAGAAAAAAAGGCCTACATACCAACTTAGCTAGATATCTTATCATGTATCATCCCCGGAACTCCAGTGGATCCAAAATTTTATGCGGATATATTTGTATACATGACGAGGTAAATATAAACTTATGTGCGTCCAATTCGATCTATAAGCATGTTTCCTATGAAATTTGTTACTATTAGCAAGTAAGAAACTAAATACATCCAAGTGAGGGGTGCCTTTAGCAGCCCCCAACCCACACCTCAGAAAAGAATAACAGCCAACAGAATTTTAAGAATCGCACGCATGTCCACTGTTGTACACAACCAAACAAGCTGAGTAAGAGGGCATTCAGGGCCAGCTCAATGTGTTGAAATCATCAAGCAATACTGCCAAGGTCTGCTCTAAGTGAGCCAAACTCGAGAAGGGACTTGTTTTCTAATCTTAAACAGGCATAACAAATCCAACACCGCAAAGGCAAGATCCACACCGTACCTTCAGGGATGACAATGTAGCAAGAGTAGAAATCTCAAGTTCTCGGCTTGTGACAATCTCAGCAACAGCATCTGTTCGGCAGAGTGCAAAAGCAGCTCGCCTGGAAAAAGAATAGAATTTTGCCACAGTAGAATATATATATTACAACATTTCAACAAATCATAACTACAGATATAACTTCCATAAGATGGCTTCTCAGTATCCTACCAATTCTCCCCCAGTCATGACTCTTAACTGAATCTGAGGAGGAAAAGAAACAAAACCAACCCTCACATGAATCATTTTACCTTCAAGGTCAAATTCTAAGGGAAAATGAAGCCAAATTACATTTTCAGCAGCCATTTACTAATCTACAAAAACCGGTACAGCACAGTAGTAAAAGCAATACCATAGCACCTACATCAGGTTAAGGATTCAGTTTACATTATGCCATGTTTCATGTTCTCCACCTATTACTTCGAGGTTCCGTAAAATATCAGGAACATAGAATGTCATGTTTCAAATCCACCAAAAAAATTTACCCCAAAAAACTACTGACATGATATAACCAATTCCATTACTCATAACCCAAATCTTGTAAAAAATCCAGTGGACACGACATTAATCTATAATTTAGTGCCCTCAACACACCCCCCAACTTGAAGGTTGCTTTGTTCTTTGATAGAGAGAGTTGCGATAGTCAAATTAGTTTGTCAAACTAAGAAATCTTCAAAAGTGCGACGATACCGAAAACGCCAATGACAGCACGAAGAAGAAGAACAACAACAACAAATGGACCAAACCCAGAAATCTTTTTCCCAAGAAAAATTTTCTTCACCTATATTAATTAATATTTTATTAAAAGAATGAAAAAAATTCTTTTTAATAAATTACAAAATCAATGAAAGAGGTGTTGGAATTGTTGTTACCACAGAAGCTGTATATTCACACCATAGCATACTCCAATATAAGACTTCAAAGGTAAAAAACAATATGTAGATGCTTAACAAAATAACACATCAAGAAACATTCTATTTAAACAAAAAGTTAACAAGGCCGTATCATTTGACGTCTACCTTTCATGCCTTTCCTTTGCAGGCATCAATGACCTGAGTGACCTTAGTGATTTCACCGCAGACTCAACCATATCCATCTCACTCTCTAGCCTATCATTTGTCCAGCACTGTAAACAATAAACTTAAAGTTAGCAGTAGCATTAGTTGTTGTTCCTTTTACATCAGACAGAATGACAGATAATCGCCACCATTATCGCACACATTTAAAATATACAGCATCAGAACAACCGTCCAGTCAGTCATTCGTTTGTAGGCACAAAAAAAGGACGATGGATTAACATATCAGCTGACAATCATCACACTCTCTCATACTATTGGAAGTTGGAACAGCTCCATCAAATGAATAGTAAAAACTGTCCTGTTTCCTAAAAACTGGTGTATGGAAACAAGCTAGAGCTACAAATACGCTGAACCAAGAAATTTGATAGCATTGACCTCATTTAAGATAACCCCCAGTTGAAGTGAAGAGCTGCATAGTAGGTTCTCTCCCATAAGAAAGCATATAACAACGTTAAAATAAAGAGAATAGCCTAAATACCTGACAACCAGCCAAACTTAAATTAAACCACACAAAATGTATCTTCCATGTCAAAATAGATACCAGCTTCAGAGACTTCAACTGGAAGATTGTGGATGGTGTGGATGGACATAGAAATGGTCCAGATGGGGCTCTTAGGGAAGATAGTAAGCAATGATATAGCCTAAGATTAAAGGAAGTGGAGGAGGAGAAGTAAGGCAGACCTAGTTGAGAGACAGTGGCTATGAAGAAACTTTACTTTGGCCCAAAAACCAAATCCAATGAAGTGGGGGGATGGCGAGGCACTTTAGGTGCTCAATAAATCAGCAACTCTAACCTCTAAGTGCGCCCAAGGGTAGGACTATACTTGCACTACCTCGGTCGGCTTGGCCAGCAATCCGCCCATGTGTCACCTCAAACGTGACAAGGCTACAACATGGCGATGCACATCGCGGAGCTGAGTGGTGGTATCTAAACAGGGTAACCAACAAAAAATTCTGGTTCATAGAAAAAAAATCCAGGGCAGGAATGGATTAGCCCAAAACAACTTAATATGACCAATACGCCATGATACCCCACAACCCCCATCCATGCACAACTTAAAAGATAAAACTCCACAACAATACAAAGCAATGTAAGGAACATGTATACAGGAACATGTTAAAGTGATCTACAGGGTACAGGAACATATTAAAGTCATCTATACAGGAACATATTAAAGTCATCTATACAGGAACATTTTAAAGTTTGCACTTTTTAACTTGACGTAAAATGATCGAATAGTTAGCTTTCCTGCTGACAAACTGTCACACCACCAGATGATCAAGCAGAAGATTCAACTTTATGCCCTATCAAACAAAAATATAAATAAACTTCTGACATCACTACGGTTACCAGTACCTACAGAGATAAGTTGTGCATCAACACTAATGATGCCCTAAAATAAATCAGTTATCCGTGGGGCAAAACAAATTTTCAAGAACTAGTCAACTGTGTTTTACTACCATTCAGTCCTTGAGATAATTGTCCAATCCATTCACTTTTTCTTAAACTCTCAATTGTCAGAATAACAAGAGAGCCATGAGTCTAAACTTCCAAGTATTGGATAAATATGTTGTATTTGGTATGAGAAAGAACAGAAAGTTGAAAAGGAAATAAAGCAAAAGGAAGTAAGGGAGAACAGAAATTAATTCAAGTTCCCATGTTAGGTGAAAAGGAAGGTAAAGAAAAGGTAAGAGGAAAGACAACGGATCGAAATATTTGCTCATTCCCCGTTTCTTTTTCCCTGCTTCTACTAAACCATCATGCAAGAGAAATATCTCTAGTTTTCATTCTCTTCCCGTCTTTCACTCTCCTAAACTCATCACTAACTCCATATACCAGAAATTCTTATGTCAAAAGAATTAATGGCGGGTCCCAAGTGAGCATTGCTTTGATACATTCTTTTGAATCTTACTCTTCAACTGTGAATAAAATCTCACCTCTACTACTGATGTATCTTAGACTCTTCAACTATGAATAAAATCTCACCTCTACCACTGATGGATACTCGCATATCATAATTGACTCCTTCCTTGTACAATCCCTTGATGAAGGTAGGCGCTGCCACAATTCTTCAGTAACATAAGGCATAAACGGATGAAGCAACCTTAGCCCATTATCTAGACACACCCACAAAGTGTCTTGTGCAAAGCTCCTTGCAGATGCAAACTTAGGATCATTACTGGCAAAGTAAGGCTTGACAGCTTCAATAAACACATCACACAACTGGGACTGCCACCATGAATACACCGCACTCGCAGCATCAGCAAACTCATATGAATCTAGGGATGACAACGTTTTGGAAACTGCCCTGTTCAATACGGAGAGAATCCAGCGGCAGCTAAATGGCATTACATCTGGAACAATACTTGTTGGAGGGGAGTAATCATCTCCAAGTTTGCTCATGGCAAATCGCACTGCATTCCACAGCTTATTACACCATTGTCGATAGCCAACCACCCTTTGGATGTCCAGATTTATTTTATCAGACTAGAAGGACAAAAGGGAGATTAAAAAATCACTATGTTGACCAAAGAAAGCAGAGTAAAATCTGGAGGGGAAAAAACAGCTATTCACAAAGCATGCACCTGCGCTGTGTAAGAGACGAGGGCAAAACGAAGAGCATCAGCACCACATTCAGGAATACCATTAGGGAAGTCCTTTCTTTGTCCGTCTTTTGCAACTTCCAATTCTGATCGATCAAAGTTGCCCTCTTCCAGTCTCTTTTGAAGACCTTCAAGGGTTATTCCATTAATGACTTCAAGAGGATCAATAACATTTCCTAGAGACTTGGACATCTTACGTCCATGTGCATCACGAATCATTGGGTGCAAATAAACCTGTAGACAGATCAAAATGCCATTGTTCATCCACTTATGTTCTCAAGACAAAAAAAAAAATTAGGGAAGAGTGATATTGAATAAATCTAAAGATTTTAAACCAACAAATAATGTAGTACAAACCATTTCCCACCTATGTCTTGAAGCTTGATTTACAAAACTGTTCCTTCGATTCTTTTTAAGGCCTTTCCAAGATCTAATTTTAGAAGTTTTTTTCACATTTTCCATGACACTAAAATTCACGATAAACCTTTACTTAGTGTTATTCCTAATTTCTGGTTTTGTATCTTGATGGATAAAATATATACATGCCACCCCTCCGAAACAACAGACGGGGTTACCATTTATCACCTGGCTACTACAATGGAAGAAACTTGGGCATGATTCGAGCCAGTGACAAAAAACAATACTAGCACAAAGAAGACAACACAAGGGAGCAAGGCAGGCGATCGGTTGACACCTAATAGCGTTCGATGACGCATATAAACTGGCTGTACGCCCTCTGCACAAAAGGACAAATTTCACTCACCTTCGTGAAAGGTACATCCCCTCCCAGCTTAATTCCTAACATCACCATGCGAGCAACCCAGAAAAAGAGAATGTCATGCCCAGTTTCAAGCACAGAAGTGGGATAAAATGCCTTCAAATCGTCCGTATCATCTGGCCAACCTAACACAGTCAATGGAAAAAGACCAGAAGAAAACCAGGTGTCCAGAACATCAGGATCCTGAGAAATCTGAAATTCCTTGCAAGAAAATATTCGACTAGCCTCTGTCCGAGCCTCTTCCTCATCTCTAGCAACCACCCAATGGTCGTTGTATGCACCAAGTTCTTTCAGTTCATCATCCTTCAGTGTCACATACCATGCAGGAATACGGTGCCCCCACCATAGCTGCCTTGAGACACACCAATCACGAATATTTTCAAGCCATCTGTGACCATTTAAAAGGTTTAATTCAGTCGATAATAGCAATGTATGAAGAAATCATAGATACGTTAAAGCTTCTGGTTCAATATTATAAGGATCCCACAAAGGCTCGAAGTTGAATTTTTCTGAATTTGGAAAAAGAAAATCAATTTAGTTTTATCCCCTGCATAAATCAGATGGATATGGTAACAGCTAAAAATCAATTTCATAATTTAAAGACCTGCCACGGAAACTACTGAATTGTGGTCAACAAGTGAAGATGTGGTTAACAGAGAAAAGCTTCATACTCAAAGGTGGAGAATGCATCACAACACTTGTAGTTTGCTGTTCCCCCATAGAGGCATGAACCACTGTGTAATGTAAAGTCACATTTGAGAGTACCTTTTCCATTCAGCAGCATATTGCCTCGGAATGATCTCCATTTTCCTATTTTCCTCGCTAAAGACTGCATCAAGGGCTTGTTTGGCAAGACTGTTGCAGCTTACGTACCACTGAGGCTTTATCAGCGGCTCCACCACATCATTGGTTCTTGAACAAACGCCAAGGCGCATCTCGTTATTTTTGGCACCTCTATAAAGTCCCTAGATAAAGGAGAAGATAAGTCAATAAGCTTGCAGAATTTCTTTGGTCCATTACCTTTTTTTGAGTAAACAATACTCAGATTAAAAAGCTTCCAAGGGGCACTACTCATTGACACAACTTGACAAGCAAAAACTACTACATCGACAATAGAGTTCTTGGCAAAAATCCTGAAAACTCAATATTAGGACAAAGGTATCTATCAACAAACCCCTGCTCTACCTCCTTCCACTCCAACCACTTTTAAGCACTCATAAATGTTAGTGCAGGCCAAAATCCTCGACTCCCACATATTCGTAACAGAATCTTCCTCTATCCTTTGCCTCTTCTTTCTTCAAGTACAACTGTGGCATTAAGTTTCATACCGTCATTCTCAAAAAAAAAAAAGCATTCAATTCTGAGAAATATAATAAAACATTTAATCCTCTTCATCATGTAGTCTCACACACCCCTAGTCCCCTTATCCAATTTAAAAGGCAACCAGTCTTGGCGATTGTTGTCTACCAACAGTAGCGCTACTGCATTGGCCTTAACCTTCTTTACTAGATTTCGTCCCAATCTTTAGACAAATTCAACCCAGTTGCACTCCTCTCCCTCCATAACTCGCTGCCCACCTCCATCTGCGTGTTTGTGTCCATTATGAGAAGCAAACAGCAATTGTGGGGAGGAAAACAGGTAAGACATTGTATTCCTAGCTTTCATAACAAGATATGCATGTGCCTTTAACTAAAAAACCTTCCATGCTTCAGTCTGAATAACAATGGCAAAGCCTGTAAGATTCACCAAAAGAACAATTGAAACTTCTCTTCACTGCTACACGTTGACTCTGTCTATTTTATTATCTATTTTTGGGTTTTTGGCTGGGCAACAAAATGTCCAAGTTACCATGTAAGAATAGAAGCAAATTTTTCTCTCTTAAATACCAGGAGCAGACCAATCCAATCATGCAGCCAAAATACCTTTCTCTGTAAAGCTGCAGTCACAGCCTCACGGGCTTCGAAACGCAGCATCCCTACAAACTCTGGACCACCATTACTATTTATTTTCCCATCGTCAGTAAAGATATTGATAAATTCAAGATTGTGACGCTTCCCGACCTCAAAATCATTTGGATCATGGGCTGGTGTTATCTGCAAGAAATACGGAGGCAAGATTAACAAACATTAAGATCCAAAAGCTGCAATTAAAAGAAGAGTTCAATGCAAGCTTCTTATTCTCAAAAGGACAATCTGTACCTTGACAGCACCAGTCCCAAAATTTGGATCAACAAGTATTGCATCACAAACTATAGGAAGCTTTCTTCCATTGAATGGATGAATGGCATGTTTTCCATGAAGATGGTTGTATCTTGGGTCGTCGGGATGTATTGCAATTGCGGTGTCGCCAAGCATTGTTTCCACTCTAGTAGTGGCCACAATGATCTCACCCAGTCCACCTTCCAGAGGATAAGCAAATGATGTTAAAACGCCAAACTCCACTGGCTTTTCATATCCAGGAACCTTTAATTGGGTCCTTTCTTTGACATCCAAATAATCTACCTACAAATACCAAGCAACTTAGAACATAGAATATACTCCTCCACGATAAACCATCAAAAAGGTCAACAGGCTAATGCTTACCTCAATATCTGATATTGCTGTTCGTAAGATACAGTCCCAACTCACTAGCCGCAGATCCCTGAGATAGAAGGTCAGAGGGATATAAATCTCGAAATAGCTTCTCATCAAACTAAGAAAATGGAATAGCATAAAAATACTGGAATAAAGTTCCTACAGGAAACAAGTACAGGCTGGGTAAGGAATTTGAAAGAATGGATAGAAACTTTTGAGAAGGGTAAAAATGAATGGAAAAGTCTTGGTACATAGACACTACGGACCCATCCGGACATAGATGTGTCCGGAACCGTTAGATGCACGTAGGGCCCTTGAATTGTTCCTAGCATTACTCAAAATGAATAAGAGCTGGCACAATATTCCAAACCACATAGTATAATCATGTCAGTGGTTCAAGTCAGGAATCAATCATGGTCCTTAAATAAACACGTGATCAATTGATCCAAAACCTTTTCCACTTTCTTCTTTACCATTTAAACATCAAATAAGCTTCATCGCAATCTAAATATGCTAGAATTTAGACAACAGACAAGAATTCTGTATTGAAGATATAATCGAACACTATGCCCTCGCAAATACCTTGCAAATCAAAGAACATAACATGCAATAAAGTAGATTTGATTCATTACTCCAAAAGTAAACATAGAGCAGTCGGAAATATCATCATGCCACTGAGAGCACTCTATTCTCAGACAAGGACAAAGCTTCTTCAAAATTTGAGAATATGTGGTACTTTCTTCCTTTTCTCTACCTTTCTCTTTTATCTATTCTTTTTTCCTTCTCTGATTTTTTTCTCCTTTTTTCTACAGTTGGCAAGATAAGCAACTAACCAAAAATCTACAAATCCAAGGATAAGAGTTCATTCAACAATGATTTCAAACGCACCTGTAAATAAGACCTTCTTTGTACAGCCTAACGAAAGCTTCTATAACAGCCTTGGATCTTTTCTCATCCATTGTGAAACACTGTAGAGAGAACAAAGAGGACCCAGTAAAACATCCATTAAAGTATAAACAGTGTCCATGCAACAGCATCAGGAATGAACTCGACCGTGTTTTGGAAATCTAAAATGCTTACCTCACGGGACCAATCAAGAGAGGCACCCATGCATCTTAGTTGTTTCAATATGGTACCACCATACTCATTCTTCCAATTCCACACCTTTCACCACAATTCGGCAGACCACAGAAAATGAACATGGGCACATATTCTATTGAATTTAAGGAAATTAAAGTTACAATGTGAGAACAAGCTAATGACAACTCAAAGCTTACTTCAGATACAAATTTATCACGTCCAACATCATGTCTGGTTAGTTTCTTTTCTCGCATAATTTTCTTCTCCACAACCACCTGCAAGATAGCAAAGATAACAAATTTTGAAGATCACGCGCCAAAGTCTGAATACCACAGACTCAGGGACAAATTATGTAGCTATGATAGCATATGTGATGCAGAGAACATTGGCGCCTAAATTTGATGTCCATTCATGTCAACCCAAAGTCACTAGCTTGCTCAGAACCCTTAGTAGTACACAAAGTGCACATCTTATAATTTATGACTATGACGATGCGCAATCTAATACATACGTAATGTGCTACAACGCTTCCCCTCCCAGTCAAGGTAATCTGCTCTCCCAAAACATAAGAGACGCAAAAAGAGAAGAAGGGAGGTGATCACCAACCTGGGTCGCTATTCCAGCATGGTCCATCCCAGGCACCCACAAGGTATTGTATCCAGACATTCTACGCCAGCGAATAATAGTATCCTGCATGCAATGAAAATCAAGAGCATATTAAAATATGCAAAGCCAGCTGAAACAAATCTAAAAGGTAAAATCTAGAGGAATAAGAATAGGTAAGGCATAGTAACATTGCGACCTCAATAGCACAAGTAAGAGCATGGCCTATGTGTAGCGCTCCAGTCACATTTGGAGGCGGCAGAACCTGCAGTTATATAGAAAAAATGGAAGTTTGTGGTTTGTTACTTTTAATCTTAGGAACTCCAATTTAGTGATGGAAAATTGCAAGAAAAACATCCTAACATCGAACAGAACAAGGTGATACAGCTGGAAGGTGCAGAAGAACAAATATTGTAGCAGAAGATTCATCAGTCATCGCTTTCCTAAGCACACATTGTCTCGAGGTCCATTAAACTTCCCATTGCTTCCAGTTACTAATCATGTATACATTTATTTACAAGCTGTTATTCCTCTCCACGATACAAGTTAACTCTCCAGATTTGGGGTCTATATTTAGCTATTGACCTGTGCAGTACAAGAGAAAGGAATATAACTGCAAGTGCAAGACATCATGAACGATCACAAGCTGAAATGGGACAAGAAACACACCAAAAAAAGGAAAGCATGAACTAACACGAACACAAGTGCATATTGCTCAACCCACCAATCAGTGTAACGATGGATTAAGTAAAAAAAAAAAAACAGCCAGAGAAACTTATGATTCAGAAAGAGTGTAACAAAGAGAGTACGTACAAGACTAGTTGACCACTTGACTTGGATTAGTCAAGTTTTCCGAGGATGCAATTAAAAATAGGTTTCCATATAACATCTATCAATATAAAAACCATACCTCCACCAGGTAATACAACTATAACTGTAGGAAGGAGGCAGGAAGAGCTTTCACATCAACACAATGAACGAATCATAATTCTATATTCCTCTAAAGTAAGGACACATGCAAATGCAGCATAGCTATTCCTTTATATCAATGCAAAGCAAGAATTTTAAAGAGGCATAAAGCTTGTGGAAGCACTACAAAAAATGTCAAAATATCACTACGCAACAACTACAGAACACATATATGCACCTCAAAATTATAGAAGGAAAAACTATGTCAAAGTATCTAGAACAAAAAATAACCTAATGGAAAATGCAAGTTACCGTGAATATTGTTTCTCGGCCACCTTCCGAGTTTTCTCATTAACAATTTTGTAGTAAACTTTCATTTCAGAAGCCGGACATCTAGCCAATGCTACTAAAAAAAACAGATGTCTGTACAGCTTAAAAATCCAGATTCCAGTCATATCCACCCGGAGTACCATACCATTTCTACCCAAATCTACCATCAAAATAACAAAGAGAGACTCACAATCACAAATGGCGGTTTGGAGCTGCTAGAATCTGCAACAAAGAAGCCCGATTTCTCCCACCACGCATACCATCTGAACAAGAAACAATGTCAGCATAAGGATTGGCATAGGCAACTAAAACAGATTTTGTAATGCTGGAAACGACAATATCAATTTCGAACTCACGAATTCTCCACAGAACTTGGATTGAATTGCTTAGCCATTTGTCGAGAAAGACGTTTCTTCTCACCAAAAGGAGTTTCCGGGTCAACATAATCCTCAGGATTTTCTTCCCCTCCCTCCTTCTTCAAGTTCTTTCGCTTGACCACTTTTGAAGTATTAGACGCTGCTTGTGCCTTGAACGTATCCATTCATGCAAACAACCAAGTGGATTAACCGGTGTGACATTGTCAATGCCACAAAAGAGATTTCCCAGAAATAAATTAAATAACCCACAGGATTAACACACGGTTTAGCTTATTACCATATCTGATTGATCATGAATGTACCAAGATCAATTCACACAAGCGCACAACAAAGGTTGACAATATCTTTACCTGAAGTCTCATTGCTTCTGCTTTTTGTGCAGCCTTAAGTTTTTTCAATTCTTTTTCCCTAGCCTACAATGACAAACCAGAGGTACAAAGCACATAGAATATCAGATTAAAAGCCAAGAATGAAATGGATTCAAGTTGAACAACAAAAAATAACCGAAATCGAAAAGAACAAGATGATACATATTACCAAACTAGACAAATACCAGTACATCATAGTTGCAAACACCATTGATGCAACAGGAAAGATAACCGAATGAAGATAGGCCATTTGTATGGACTATGCAATGAAACTAAGCATATTCGACAAAAGCATTTATCTTCAGTTACAGTATTACAAGCAGAAACATGTTTTCAGCCTCTGATCTCATCAACCCTACTACACTTAGAAACACTGTAATGCAGATAGCAGCATTCTCTTTCATAGTCAAAAGATAATGAATAGGACAATAAAAAATCATGTGGCAAAGTCAGCTGACTCGGCTCCACAGTCAGATGCCTTAACAACCTAGTGTCATTCTGCATCGATAGCAAACTTCACTAGACACTTCCGAGGACAGCTCCATCAACCTCATTGGGTTACAAGCCAGCTGATGTTTGACCGGGTTGTCTAACAGTTAACACTTTAAGAAGTTTGTATTTCCTTCCCATATTTTAATGATCAGTTTCCTAAACTGGGGTAAAGATAGCTCAACTCTAAAATTAATAACCATCGTGCCGAAAGAAAAAAACAAAAAAAAACAAAATCTAGTAACAAGCAGTCAACCACAACCTATCAGTCTGCTTTCATTTGCAATCAGCTCTGACGAGATTTTAGGCATCATGAAATCGCACAGACCCACATATTGCATACACATTCTTAGAAGTTCTTTTGTTATTCAAGGCACAATCAATTTAATTTTAAGAGCAGATATTGTTTGACAGACAGCGCTAAATGGAGAAGTTTAAAAATCTCCTGCACCCGCATGGCACCCGAAGACTAATATTAATGATTTTTTAGAGTACAGTAAACTATTCTGCAAATGATTTTCATCCTTTTTTTCTTATGTATGAACACAAAGTAAGGAAATTTATGTCCTGCAGAAACTACAATAGTACCTTTCCAAACTAGGTTTGGTAGGTTAAAATTGTAAAAAGAAGCAGGCAGTAATCAAGTCCTAATCCAACACTCTGGTCGCAAAAGAGCACAAAGTGGGATGCGTGACACTGCTAGCTGGAACTCTCAGCCAGCATTCCTAGGTTGCTGGCACCCATAGCATGACAACAGCAACCACTTAGCAACTTGGTGCTCTGTGTCCGATAGCTTCTTCTTTCATTTGTTGATTTGTATCACTGAAACACCATATCCAAAGCATCACAAATCTATGCAAACAAACAACTGAATTATTTTCCTTTTCCACGGGATAGGCGAAACGTATGAACTTGAGAAGAACACTAGAAATATCAAACGATCAATATGCAATAAACATATCCTAAACAAAACGTTGCTATTTTTAAAGACGCATTTTCTCTGTGAAGATGAAGACCGAAATGTGAATTGAGTAAAGTATAAAAGGACACGCCCAGTAGAATAATCAATGCCGTACCTTTTCTTCCTTTTTCTTCTTCTTCTCGGGGTCTTCTACAGGTGGTTGTGCCTCTGATTCCGCCTAGAGAATTAAATCGTTTTAAAAGTCAGCTTTGCAGTCCGCAAAAAAAAAAAAAAAAAATTGGCAAACACTGAATCAATTATTGATTGCACAATAGTGAACTCTTTATTCGAACCTTCTGATCGCTTTCATTCTTTCCCGGCCCTTGTGGTTGCGTCTCTGATTCCAGCTATACAACCAAAATGACATCCATAAATCCTAACACTAAAACACTCTACTCAATTTGGAAATAAAACCAGCTTGGGAATTACTACTCACCATCCTCGTTGCGCTGGAATCCAGAATCAGAGACCGAAAATCAAAGAAACCTCTCTGCCCTCTCCTGCCTCTCTCTCTCTCTCTCTCTCTCGCGCGCGCGCTTGCTTCGCTGTCCGTAATTCCGTGGTAGGTCGGTGGGGAATAACGGCTCGTGCAGTAAAAACCCTAGTATGGCCAGCTGGCTTTGGGCCCTTGGCATAACCACTTTTATAAATTGGATCGAACTTTTTATAATTTTTTGCTTCGGGCCGATCGAACCTGCCCCATCTGTTGCATTTTTTTGCCGACTGCACTATTTTATTTTCGGCTATTTTTTTCCTCTTTCTGTTTTTAGTGTTTTTATTCTTTATCTCTGAACGACAATTTCATTTAGCCATGTGTTTAAAAATTTCATGCGATTATTTCGTTAAACTAAACTTAGTGAATTCACCATTGAATAATAAATTAATTTTTTCTTTTCTACAAAACAAAGATTTATAATATGGAGCCATTCTTGAAATTATAACATCAGACAAAAAAATTCACTCCAAAAATGCTCATTTATTTCCAATTACTAATTCGTTAGCCCGAGTTTGTTTGTTTCTCTTCAAATAAAAAATATATATTTTTTAATATTTCTTGAGCTTTGATGAGTTCACATTGGATTCCTTTCGACTTGGAATGTGAAAACATGCGAATGTAAAAATATGTGACATTGAAAGGGGAACATGTTGCGATGGCCAGTCAAAAATATTTTCAAATTGAGTGCTTGTACAAAATTACTTTCTCTTATTAAAAAAATTTTATTTTAAAATTTTAACTTCACGGTTAATTTTAAAATATTTTTTTAAGTTAATAGTAAAAAAATTTAAAAAAAAAAATTGAGAAAGAAATCCGAACAACACGATTGAAATGGTTCAAATGAACAGCGTTGATTACTTTTTTTAATAGGACAGTGACAAAAGTAAAAAGATAAACACAAAAATATATTCACTCACCTACCGACCCACTAAAAAAAGTGATCCACAGTCATTTAGATCTCTTTCGGTCAAAATATTCAGATTTTATTCTCGAAAAAAATCTAAAAATTTACTGTTTACTTAAAAAAATATTTTAAAATTAATTACAAATTTAAAATAAAATTTTATTAATAAGAGAAAATAATTTTGCACAAGTCCTCAATTTGAAAAAAAAAAATTGACTTCTGTTGTTTCTCACCAAAATACCGCCATTTCCAGTCGCAGCATGTGTGCTGTGCCAAGACACAGCACCCACCCCATGCCCCATGCCCCATGCCCCGTTGAAAGCAATGGAGAAGGAAGACCATACAATTTTGAGAAGAAAAAAAAAAAAGATGAGTGACACAACATTTTTATTAACAAAATGGAAAATGTTCTCTCCAAACTAAAATTATCAATCTTGTACTCGCGAGTCACGAAGGTACCAATTTTTTTTACTGATACGATACCAACATGTACCAACATACCATTTTGAATTTATCACTAAAATTAATATACATTTCTCAAAAATATTTATTAATAAAAAATTATATTAAACATATAAAATAAAATCTCACAACTTAAAAATAAATTACCAAACATAAAAATAAATAGTTTTAGCCTCAATTTATATTTAATTACTTAAAAAAAATTTAATTGAATTTTTTTTAAAAATACTAATCAATACGGTACCAATTGGAATAGGTCAGTACAGTGACCGAAACGGTACGTCAGTGATTTGGTACTACTACGAGGTCGGTATGTTCATGTACCAACCAGCACAGTACAATACGGAATAAATAACACTAATTCAAACCATACAAGCGACCATTTTAATAGATATTAACCAAACAACAAACATGACAAGAAACCAAGATATAAACATGAAAAAAACGTAAACTTGTGCTTGAATTTCCTCACATGACGCTTTTGAACAATATTGAGGAAACAAACAAGTTGTCCAACATAGACCAGGCGAACAAGAAAAGAAACTCGCAATGACAAGCATTTCAGTGAAATGCAAAAACGCGAGAAAAAAAAAAGAGAGTGCATGCTTTAATGAACTTACAAAACCAGGAAAAGCATTTCAGAGAAATGCAAACACACAGAAAATTTAAGAAAAAAACACATGCTCAGATGAATAAACAAAGTGGTAAGCATGTCCCAATTTCCATATATTCCACACACAAGAAATGCTATCTCGCCTTCTTGAGGAGAGCTGAGGTTCTGAACTCTGCATCGTCTCTGATGAAACTCCACCAAAGGAAGGTGATAGGGATGGTGGTGGCATGCCAAAGAGCATGGGCATCAACAAATTTCCAGTATGGTGGAAAGTCATATATATCCAACAGCATCGCTAGACCTCCCCCAACAGCAACCACCCACAATTTCCAGCGCGACGGATGTCGGGTAACCCCAGCCCAGACAGCCCATATTAGAAGCTGGGCTAAGCCCATGCCTATGCAAACTTTCATGTTCAGACCTGCAATATTGTGAAGTCGTGCTTAAACCAGAAAAGTTTCATGGACAAAAAATGTAGCAGTAGTTGAGTGCATGTTCTCCAAATAACTTTCCTTAATTTCATTTGTAGGGGTATTATCGTGTTGACGACTTGCTCTTCTCTGTTCAAAAGTAGAAAGTGACAACACTAATGGTTGTATGCGAACTATCAAATCGCACTGCTGTGTATCCACCCTTGGATCTAATTTCTACCAAATGCCAAAGTTAAAGGTTCTATTTTTAGCTAGTTCAGATTATAATACGGTGTGCATTTCAAATTCAAAGAGGAAACTACATTACAAGACCTTGTGCATAACCTGGAAAAATATCTGTAACAGTCCAGGAATTTTGTTCATGAGAATTTGAAGATTTAAATAAACTACAAACAAGATGAGAAAAAGAGTTAACTGAGAGACAATTTATGGTGCAGAATGCCAAAGCCACAGACAGCCCAGGATATAGCAGAATATAATCGTTCAAGAGGTGAAGGCTAGTTACGGTAGGCTTACCATAGTCAAGTTGGTAAAAGTTGAGATACAAGATATGAGTCGTCACAAATGCAATTAGCGGAGCAGCAACCATTACCCTTGCAGCCTCATCTCTCACATTAAAAGCCCTCAGTATAGCCACAATGAGGGAAAATCCAAGTAATGCCACAGCAGATGAATAGTCTAGCTTCTCTGTCAACTCCACATCTCTGCAAGTAATTCAGTTACAGGAGGAAAAATAGAAGCTAGCAATAAAATGTGACAATATGCGATGACCAAACTCATTTATATCGAACACTTTAGGCAAAACTAAACTAAACAAGAACCAGAATTCAGTTGCAGTGTAAATTTGTTTATGCTGACACGTGTTAAAAAGTCAAACAACCGCAACTTCTCAAAGACAAAAGAATACATAACAAGAAGAAAGAAGCAGTAAACAGATTTAGTTCATCCTTTTAAGTTTTGTTAACATCATAAGAGATGCAAAATAAAGCAGTATTCACGGCGTAAATGCAGTTCAACTTGGTCTATGCTGACAAAATAATAAAGGCAATTAGCGATCCAAACTTCACATAAACAATCAAAACCTAGAAAAAGTGTACATATAAATCCATAGTGAATTTCTCGTAAACAAAGAAATAGAGGAGGTACACGCAGTGAAACTAACAAGTTATTACCCACTTCTGAGTTCAGGCAGAAGGTAGAAAGGCTAAAGACAAAGCCGAAGCTAATTCTATGTTTTGAGAATTATGGGGCTGTTTGTTTTCATCTGGATACAGGGAAGGGATATGATATCCCCAGGATATAGGCTGGATATGATAACTTGATGATATACCTCTGGATATGTATGACATGAGCCCATGTTTCTTAAGCTCAGGATATGAGTTAGGATATAGATGTGTACTGATAGTTTATAATGAAGAAATGCCTAAATTTCTTAATTTGCCCTCATACCAAATACATTATGTCCCCCTTGTACTTGTGCAAACTTTTATTCCCATCAAGGCATTTGGTAGTCCCAATTGTTCGTACAAACCAAACAGCAAAGGTAGCCAATTATGGAATAACAAATTAAACCATTCATTTTCTTTCACAAATCAAAATATTAGGCCCTCCTCTATGAAATAAAATTGTACAACGTAAATATTTTATTTTGGAGTTATTGTAATTTTTTCAATTAAAAAACGTATTGTAATTTTTTCAATTAAAAAAATGTTGGTCGGCAAAAAAACTGATTTTTTTAAACTGTTTTCCAGATTGGCTCCTTGCTGATAAATAAAATGATAGTTTTAACTCAAATAATATTCACAAAATCTGTTGTGATCGCAATGCTCGACTTTCATGTATCTCTCTGCTTATTTTGTTGACATCAAGTTAAAATTGTCATCTATAATCAGTAAGTACATGTTTTTTACTAATAAGTCTTTAAAATTTGGCGTCCAAAGTTTTTTTCAACAATACTCAAAAACTTTTGGAAATCCAAAGTTATTTTCAATAAATACTTCCATCCCCTTCTTTAGAGAAAAGAACCCAAAAAATCACAAAGAATCGCAGCAGGTAGCGTCAATTAGAGATGATCAGAAACTGGAAACTATTTGCCTGGTGAGAGAATGGATTCAATCTGATGTGTAGGGTAATTTTGTCATTATCACCTTTTCTCAATGGAGGGGATTTGGAATACCAGCCCCCCATGTTATTGAATATTCTGCCCTTTGCAGATATAATCTCCCATCGAATTTTTAATCCTATGTTCAGTAAACACACCAAACAGGGGATTTGTGGGGTCTTGAGATTTCATCTCATATCCCGGCCTTCTTATCCCCCAAACAAACAGTCCCTATATGTCACACCGTCAGGGGACAAAATCAGGAACTGAATTCCACTTGTAAACCATATATAAACTCCCACCCTCTCCTCTGCAACCAGCATGGGGAGAGGCAAATAGACGAGCCGACTGTGCATACTGCCAAACATCATAGCTGAACTAATGTACCTTACAAGACCTAAAGTAGGGTATCCAGAAGGCAGAGCTATAATGCCACGTTAGATCATCAAGGCTCAGACCATGTTAACTTACTACTTGTTATCATTTATCAACAGTAGCTTCCATTCTTTTTACGTGGGATCCAAGTATCTGCCTAAAGTGGGTAGAATGGGAACAACATATTTTACCATTACGACTTGTTTATTGCATAGATTAGGGTATGGGTGTAGATCTAAGAAGCACAGACACCTCTCTCGGCCTTTCGTTTCCGAGTCCGACACACTCGAACATGTGTCGGAAATGTCAAAATAGGTGTTCAATTTTTGAATTATTTTATTGAGTCAGACACGTACATGACATGTTTTGGGTCGGAATACAATTATAAAACCCTAAAAATGGGTCAAAACTGTAAATATTTTAAGTATTAACTATAATTAGTACTCGGTAATTTGAGAGTCAAAACTCTCATATTTACAAGAAAAAAGAGAACACGTTATACCACATTAATCAGTTCTTAGACAACTAAGAGACTGAAGTTTCACTAGATATTTCCCTCTTCTCTGTTCTTTTTTCTCAGTTTTTCTCCCCTCCTTTCTCTGTTTCTCTCTCTTCTTCTGAATCCTATTTCTCTCGTATTCAATTGTATTCTCATTTGAATAATTTGTCTTCTAGGTCATATTATTTGTTTTTACCTTTAATTTGACAAAAAGTAATATAGTTATATAATGTGTGCTGATATGCGTATATATAAATATTCATCTATTTTTTAAATTGAACATATCCCCAAAGTGTCTGTGTCCTAATTTTTAAAAAATCACGTGTCCGCCTGTCCGTGTTTCTTAGTTGTAGATGATGGATACGCACATGGTACACCCCTAGCTATGTGTCAAGTGTCCGACACCGATATTCAAATGCACAAAACAATGTGCACAGGCGCAGCAAAGGACAGACAAAAAAGTGCAGGTAACAAAAATACTGGGAGCCAAACACATACAAGGAGGCTTAAAACCAGAACCTCCTACAACTACTTCATTTTAGATCATCCACTGTCTACACAAGTTTATGCAACCAAAGTTTGGCCAAACAAACTAATTCTAGACAACTAACAATGAAATAGATCAGCCAGAGATGAAGGGTGAACAAAAAGAAGAAGAACAAAACAGCTTACCGACTATGGAAAGCAGCACTCCAAAACCAGGAGTTCATTGCTAAAAGCCCATATAGATGCAACAAGCCTGTGTATTCATAGTATGTCCTTCTATTTGGCCTTAAAGGCAAGTTATAGTTAACAAGGATGAAAAATGATACCCAACCATGAAACTGCATGGCAAGATTAAGAGCAGAGAGAGCTACAGAAACAGGTTCCTGGAAAACTTAGATAAAATTAATCAGGATAGATGAACCATCTAAGCAAACCCAGAATCAGCCTTCCAAATTATAAGACAACAAATAAAATGTTAGAACCTGAATTCCATATACTCGCCGGAATGGCCATTTCCCATGATACTTGACGGGTTTGTAGCCGAATTTCTCTCTTTCTTCCTCCCTATCAAACATACAGTGGTATCTACAGTCAGTGTGGCAGTCCCATAGTTTCCAACGCTGATAGAGTGGTTCCTGGAGAAACCATGGACCATCAATAGGGACTCCATCAGAAGAAAATTTACAGTGTTGGAAGCACTTGTCCCCCACACAACCAGTCTTCTCGCATTGCTCCACACATGCTCTGTCAAACAGAAAATTTCAAGTTCCACAAGGCATGACCCAGGAGTAAAAGCACAAAAATAGTTACAAATCAGTCACCCAAAAAGGAAAATGCAGACCTGAACCAGCATAGAAGTAAAAAATATTCCTACTCCAGACAGAAAACCACCTTTACATGATGACAACATGGTAACCCTTACAAGTTAACTAGTACAAGGCACTGAAAGTCAACTCACCATACCAAGAGTGCAATTTTGTTCACCCTCTTTTAAGGAGGGTGACATTACCTTCACTCTCATTAGTCGAGTTGGCGTAGGTCCTATCTCTTCAATACACTTTTTGGTAATGATTTGACCATCTCAACCAATAAGAGGGAGGGTAATGTTCACCCTAGGGTGAGCAAAATCCATTTCCCATACCAACCGACCCAACGAAAGTACAAAAAGGTTCTGTGAATTAAGTTTTCACCAGCCAATATCGCTGCCGCAGAAATCTAGTTCTCGGCAAACTTATCTCCTTTGCACATAAAATTTCTTAGCAGTAATTGGCATGCTTTTCTTATCACTTGTGGACAAAGGCTTTCCAGAAATTCCATTTAGACATTCCATTCAGAGCTAATTATGCATTTAAGCATTTCCAGGGCTTGTTGGCGAAGTAGTCTTTGCTATAAATATCATTTTATTGAGGTCCTACAAAGATGCAAATTGAGCCAACCATTTCCTACTTCTTTCTTTTCCATTATGATTTTTAAAAGCCTTACGGAGAATAATAATACTACGGAGTGATGACTGCTTCATTACATGCATGTGTGTATGTTGTAAGAAAACAGGTAACCTCTTGTTCTAAGAGCAACAAGCACAATTTGAACAACTTCGATACAGGCAAATCCTCTATCTACAGATTTTGGATGTGAGCTTGATTTAGGGAAATAGAAGACATGGACCATTTGACAATGCTTTAATCATAGTTGCGTACATATGGAAATTGTTAATACTTGTATTCGTTTTTTTCTACGAACTTTAGCAGAATAAGAGCTAATAATAGATCTCTCAACATGAAAAAGTAGCCAAGGCGAGGGTACCCTGTGAGGGAGAGGGGTGCTGGCACGCCCTGTCAACCTCAATGCAGGAAAAGGTGCCCTCAAGGTCCCATTAGGAGTATTGACGGCTAAATATACAGTTAATTAAGTCAAAGGGCCTAGGTGAGGAGGGTGGGGCTTTGAGGCACTTATCCCGAGCTTGTTCACGTTTAGTCGTTCAATCGATGGTCTTATTTGGCAAAGCGGCTACCAAGTGGCAACTCTAGTTGAGTGTACCCAAATGACAAACACAACTTGTTAGTAACAGCCATGGATGAATTTCACTGGCTTTTGTGACCCTATAGCTTAGTATGGAGTATACCTTTTGTGGTGTCTGTAAGATTTCTTATCCTTTTAGTATAATTACTTTTACTTATTAAAAAAATCGTCGGCTCTTCTCGTCTTTATGTGGTCATGGCAATAAGCATCAAACTATAGGAAACCTTCAACTATAAACCAAACTCTCATCTTAACCTGCAAGACCCCTTTATCAATATATTACAAGGCTGCAACACTTGCACGATGCGCCTGCCATTGGAATAGTATCCCATCTTAAGCGCAAGCTTGTAAGAGTTGCAATAAGCAATGGACACCGGGTAATGATGTTGCAAATCATTTGCTGATGATCCATCACAGAAACATCTCGTGCCATTCCTATCACACCAGATGATGCTGAATGGGTCCAAAAGGGCCAAGACTTCACAACTCAAATGGTTCTACTACGAGGCGTCTGCTTTCAAAACTACCTTTTCTATGATGTCGGTCTCTGAACCTCGTGCAAGTGGTTGGATGTGGCTTATCCTAGTCCCAATAACACAAACTCTAATAACAGTATTTTGGTTTACTCTGGCTTCTTAAAAAGTCGAAAGCTCAAACAAAACAAACAATTGTACTCAATGAATCTAAGTTGGATGTAGGGTCTTGAGTGTGAGCTGTTCAATTGTGTTTTCTATACTCGAGGCAATCAAACACAAAAAGTTGAATAACGGTGAAATTAAACTGCAAAATTGCAACAAGGAAATTAATCTGACAAAAAACAACTTCAGTTCTACATAGGAACGAATCTAATAATCAATCTTTTTAAAACAAAACAGAGTGAGGCTTACCTGTAAACGGGATCCGCATCACCAGCACTTGCGTTGATAACAACGGCGATCAACGAAAGCGAGGCGAATAACAAAATCAGACGACATTGTGCCATCAGATTCACGAAGTACGATAGCTAGACTGACCCAAAATGATAAGCTTGAAGATTTCTACTGTATCAACTCGATGGTACCGAAAGTCTACGTGAAGATGTCAGATGAATCATCTTCAATTCGACCCCACAAAGCGAGATGAAAAGAGAATGATAGATGGAGAACTCGGGAATCTCTACGTATGGAAATCAATCATAGACGTGGTAGCAACGAGGAGAGAGAGACGGAGAGAGACTGAGCGAGAAGCTGAGGGTTGGAGGTGGTATCGATGTTGATGAACAGAGACTAGACGAAAAATTATACAGTATTGCTGGGTCACCATCACACCACTGCATTGATATGGAGTTTACGATTAAAATATATGAACTACTTTGATATGTGGTGGTGGAGAGCCTGGGTACCGCGGTGCCTCGGGCGCACTGAATAAGTACTCAGACCAGAATCTCGTGATTCCATGAAGAGCACTCGCGGAGCTGTTTCGTCAGTAGACACGTGGAGTCCAATGGTGGCATGTCCTTTATACGAACATGGGCCTAGCATTTTTTCCGGTCGAGAATTATCGGCCAAGATCTATCATGAAAATTCAATTTTGCTATCATGAAAATTCGTCGTCGAGTATTTTTAAAAGTTAAATTACTCACGTAAATAATTTAATTTATCAAAAATAATCAGTAAAAGATTTGAAATACTTTTTATTGTTCATAGCATTTTTATGAAAATTTTGCCATCTTCCTTTGCTATCGTTTAGGGGTCGGACCCACTTCCATAACATTTCCGGATAATTTTATTATGGATTTTACACAATTTTTTGGGTATTACTAGTACTATTTTTAATTATTTTTTGAAAAAATTACTAGATTCGTATCAAATTTTGTAAGTGAAGTAACCTTAAAAAATAAAAAATTATGATTAAAAGTACTCAAATTTTGCTAAATAAAAAAATCACTATTTATAGTGTTTTTAACATTATTTTATCTTAACTCTTAAAAATATAAGTCCTTAATTTTTTATACTTTTTTGATCGTCAAAGCAATGATAAATACATAAAAAATTAAAATTATTCAAAAATTACAATATATCAAATAAAACTTATTGTCTCTTAGCAAAAGCTAATCTAATCTAAACTAATCTAGAGTTATTATAATACAATAATTTCTCATAAAAAAACTACAATAATTGACTGAGAAGAGTCTTAATCAGTTCTAAATAGATGGGTTTTTTTTATGTACATTACAAACACCTTGATTAATATCTAAACTTTAAAATTAACTATTGAATAAATTTTTAAGGAATCAATAATTTTTCCCTTAGAGTGTTTAAACCTACGAGCCTATATTAATGTTTGTATTCACGGACAAGCTTCTTCGTAACTTTTAATTTAGCCTGACCTTTTCAAAGGGGAAAAATACAACTAGAAAATACGACACAAATATTTTCATGTAATTTCAAAATGTTCTCTTTCACGTGGGCACATTTCTAGACATGCATTAAATTAAGACAAACAATATAAGTGATACATAATTGTGTATATCACGCATCTATATCTTAGAGCCATTACGTCACTAATTACAATAATATCCATGTCTATGTTTTAAGAACACCGTAATCATTCTCCGTTAAATTTTGTAAAATATTGAACTCTGTCACAACCAAAACTGAATTAGAATTAAGAACTTAATATAATCGGGGTCTCTTTGCCCAATTTTTATGATATTAATGTCACAACCTCTTTGGTAAATTTTTTAAAAGAATTTTATCAAAAAAATAAAAATTAATTATTCCTTTTGATGAAATAAAATTTAAAAATAAAAACTAAACAAAAGACCAAAAAATACACTAGGGAAAAAATCAAAAAGTGTAATTTTATACTGTTTTATAGTTTTTTTTTTTCATACTAGTTAGATCTTTAAAAATTTTACTCATATTTTTATATTTCTTTGATTATTCTTGTCAAAACAAATAAAAATTTGATGAATACAAGAAATCATAAAATATTAAATAATTTTAATTAGTATTTAATGAAAATAGGGCTCGAACTCAACTTTAATTTTAAAAAATGCCGCTTTTTATTAGTTTTTTTTTTCTCTCCCGTGGATGCCCAGGAGGGTTGAGCCACGTGGACTTGGGCTTGGACGTGATGTGCATAAAAAAATATATTATTCGTGTTAGCACAATTTATTAATCATACATACAATAAGAATACAAAATAGTAAAGAGATAAATACAAGATTTACGTAATTCTCTAAAATTGAGTACATTCACGAGAGCAAAAAAAGATTTATTATTTGATACGATGTCTAGAATTTTACAATATTGAGTATTTATATAAGTACTCTATGCCAATCCTAATTTCATTATAATTAGGTAAACCGACTCTAATTAGAATTCAACTCTAATTAGGTCGTATAATCTAACTCTAATTAGGTTGGATCGTGCCATGAAGGGCGAGCCCTCCGCACCCCCCGAACTATTGGGCCTTCAGCTCAATTATAACAGTTGAACCGATGATAGGCTAGAAGTCTTGCTCCGCTTTGCTTCTCTCATTCCATTCCGCTACACTCGGCTTCTGCTCATCTCCATATGAGCCATAAGTTCCAACAATCTCCACCTTGGCGAATTATCCTCGCCTCTTTAGAAAGTAACTTTTCTTAATCCAACTATCTTGGGGGATGCCTACTCTCTACCACTTGGAGATGTTTACCAAGTCCAAGCAATACTCAAATTTGTCTGCAGTCATAGTCTATGTCAACATGTCAGCTGCATTATCAGATGTGTACACTTTTTCGAGTATCAAATTACCCACAACAATCAACTATCTCACCTCATGAAACCTCAGGTCAATATGTTTAGTTTTAGCATGATACACTTGATGTTTCGCCAAATATATAGCATTCTGACTATCACAGTACAACTGCACTCTACCTTGATCTATGAGCCAAATAACTTTTGCTTCAAAAATAGTTTATTAGTCAAAGATTTTGACATATACCAGCTCTCTAATTTCGCCAAAACCCCAGTCTGCGAATCATCCCCGATCACTTGGTACATAACTTCATCTGCAAGACATAAACAAATCGTACTCACGATTTTTGCTTGCGGATCTTCCCAAACATCGTCAGCCATCTACTCTGGCTTCTTGGACCTCTCGTCCAACGCCTTTGACAAATTTTGATGCACCAGCAGATCTTTTACCCTCTGTTGCCACAGTCCGAAATTCCCAATTCCATCGAATGTTATCACATCAAACTTCAATATAGATGTATTCCCCACCATTGATTTTCGTGTGATTGAATTAACTCGAGCTCTGATATCACTTGTTAGCGCAATCTATCAATCACACACACAATATGGAATACAAAACAGTGAAAAGATCAACACAAAATTTACGTGGTTCCCCAAAATCGAATACATCTAGGGAAGCGAAGCGCGATTTATTATTTGATACGATGTATAGAATTTTACAATAGAGAGTATTTATAGATGTACAATATTTCAGTCCTAATTCTATTATAATTAGGTAAATCAACTCTAATTAGAATCCAACTCTAATTAGGTAACTCAAATCTAATTAAAATCAAATTCTAATTGGGTAACCCAATTCTAATTAGAATTTAACTATAATTAGATAATACAGTCTAACTCTAATTAAGTAATCAAACTCTAATTAGGTTGGATCGTACCGCGGGGGTGAAGCCTAATTACAACAGTTGAACCCGTGATAGGCTAGCAGTCTTGTTCCGCTTTGCTTCTCTCGTTCTATTCCGCTATGCTCGACTTTTGGCCCTCTTCATATAAACCATAAGTTCCAATAATCTAGATAATTGAAATAATATTTAAACAATTACACAGTATTTTTTGCACAAAATAACGCTATTTTGTTGTAGAACATGCCTGTCTTTCAATAAACTCTTCTTATTTGGAGACACAAGTTGCACGTACGGTAGAAAAACAACTTCGCACCTCTGTACCCTTCTGTACTTTCCATCCCGACTGAAGCACGAATTGTAGTTGAACAAAAGGGTTGACCGAATGCAGGTGATCAAGCAACGAAACCTTAAAGAAACTGTGAATGGAACATGCAGCTACTAAGCGTAATTGGTCTAGTTCGATCGTGAAAAAAATTGGACTAAATTAGAGTTTTTGGTTTAGAATTTTGTAAATTAAAATTAAATCAAACTAATTTAGTTGTTTAATTCGATTTATTCTATTTTGGAATGATTTTTTTATTTATCAGGTTGATGGGCTAGGAATAAGTCAAGTCCAATGTTACAAAAAAATAAATTTTTTAGATCACAATAAAAATATGGGTTGTAAATGGACTAAGGTCAAAGTAAAAAAAAAGTTAACTTGTATATAAGTATTTACAACGTAATAAATATGAGCTACCATTTAGTAGCAAATTGATTATTAATAATAAAAAATAAAAAAATAATAAATTCACGCATTTAGGAATAATAAAAAATACAAGACTCGTTATAGTTTCAATCAAGTCTAATTTTTAATATCACAAAATAAAAACCGAATCAAACTTTTGAAAAATCAACTAAATCAGACCAAACTATTTTTTTTTATTTTTCGATTCAATTTAATTTACCAACTTTTATTTATACCTCTACCTGCATTATTAGAAACTAACATATTAACTATTGTGATGTCCCCTTCTAAACTAACCTTTTAGTGTTTTGAGTACATAAACACAAATTTTTGTGCATACACTGATAGAATATTTTGGTCGATATTTTAAAGCTAAATGTTAGCTCTATTTTGAAGAATTAAAACTTCTAGTTTGGAGAAGCAAGACATTGTAACCTAACATCTTTAATTGTCTTTTTATATCATATTGTGATACCAACAATAACTTTTTTTTATAAAATGTATATGATTTTCAATAATTTTTTATTATAGAAATTGATGTTATCAATAAGACATTGACAATACTTTACGCATAATATTAAGTATATTTTACTAATGTTAAAATTTTAAAGATTAAAAGAAAATTCTGTAGGAAATTTTAAGAATAAACACGAGAATGAAGATTAGAATTAAGGTGAACATGGTGCATTATTTAATCGCCCGTTTGGATGGGG
>JABCMJ010014776.1:0-12087 GCA_014822125.1 Arbutus unedo | reverse complement strand
CGCACCGTACTAAAATAAGGGATCCCTTATTAGAAGGAGACTCTCTCTGTGAACACGGATTTTTTAGAATTAATGTGAATCATCCTATGTGGGGTTCATAAAATAATAAATATCGCACATGATTTCCGATACATCTATTTTGTGTAGATTTTCTCATATTTTTTTGCACGTTTAAATAACATTACCTAATTTCACCTATATTGGGGGGATCTCATTTAGTGTTGTACTTCAATTATTTATTACTTTACCTAACTCTAACTATTTTTTGTATACTTGGATTTTTAGACAGCTCATTTTGAAATAATTTATTTTTTGAAAATATTCAAACATTAAACATAATATTCGATTGAAATTTTTAAATTTCGCTTAACAAATTCAAGACTCGAGAATTTTATTATCGAGCACTTATAGACATATATAAAGAATCATTCTGATTATGAAAATAAAATTAAAAAATAAATAAATAATTATGACTATGTGAGACCTAAGATTAATAGACTTGAGTTTGATCTAACTCGATTATTTAATTATTTTTTTGTTAATATGTGAATTATTTTTGTAATTTTTTGTCTTTCGTCAATTTTTCGTGAATTATTAATTCGTCTTTACGAGAGGTTTTAGAAAAATTATAAATAATGAACCAGATTTTAAAAAGTTCAAAAAAGACAAAACAATCTAAAAACATGATATTTTGCGTTTATTTGTCGTATTTGGTGATTTTTTTTAAAAAAATTTGACATAATTTTAACAAATACGGAAAAATTTTGAGTGGAGACAAAATATATTTAAAAATAATCCGAGTTTAAGGCAAAATGTGGGTAAAGAGAATGGGAGAGCCTATACGCAATGCACAGTAGAGCGTGTTGTGCATTAAAATGTTATCATCTTGAAATGCAAAACATTGTCCAAACAATTAAACGATGATCAAACAATTTTTTAACAGTATTTTATGCTCGAAAATAATGTCATTTTGACGCGCAACATACGTTATTATGCGCAATACACAATAACACCTCCTTGGTCCCCGCGTAAACTTCCTCACCTAAAAAGTTGAACTTTCTGCCCCCCAAAGAAGGGGACATTTGGCCCCACGTCCTCAGTTGAGAAATTGTATTTCACATAACTCCCTTTTTTTTAATAACTCAAGATTGTTCGTTCGTACTTCGACTAATTTTTAGAGATTAATTTCATCCCCTATTTATAAAAAATTTAATTAAAGTCAAAACAAAGTTATGTATGAATTGAGTCCGTAAGAATTGATAGCACCAAATAGTTTTTGAACATAAAACCTCGGCTTACGCAGTTGATCAGATCAGATAGCCTTTCTTATCCAACTACCAGCGAGGGCATTCTACCGAGCAAACTCTAAATCTCAAGTCTTGACCATCATGCTAACCTTTTGAGGTTTCACATAACTCCTCTCTTGAAAAATAGTAACCCACGTAATCCAAACCTACGCGCATTTTCATTATTTTTTGGAGGATCAATTTAACTGCTCGCAAGAGGATGGCCTAATTAAACCCGAAATAAATCTTCATATGAACTCAACTCATAAGAGTTGATCATAAAATTTGAGAAATTTTAAACATGAGATGTGAAAAAGAATAAGTTTGTAAAAATTACAACTGAACGATATTTGCTGGATAAGTTTCTGATTAATTTGATTTTTGGTACATAATGCTGACAAAATTCTATAAAGTGAACATTTAGATCATGGCGATAAAATCTCGATAGAGCTTATAGAGAGGGATTACCCATCCATTGTACCATTTGAATCACGATGATGAAATTTCGGTGAAGTATGTTATTTCCCAGTATTTATATTTGTATATAGAAGAAAATTAGAAAAAAAAAATCTTTATTACCTATAAAACAAAAGTGAGGGAAAAAAAACAGAAAAAAAATTCATTAAAAAGCTATTTTTTTAACTTTTACAGCAAACACTATTATGCAACTTAATTTACAATTTTGTATTAAGTTTCTTAACTTCTGATAGAATTCAAAATTTATAATCTATAGCACAGCTTGAAACGATAATATGCAAAAAAGAAGTTTCTTTTATTTTAATAGTGCGACAAAATGGACTCCAAGAAAAATGTCAAATTTTAGGGCGTCAAAATTTTATTATGGCCTATGTGGCAATTTGACATATTTAAATTTAACATTCAATTTTTTTTATCTCTAACAAAGATGTCAAATTGAGACATTTGAAGCAAAAAACATTAACTGTGAGGTCAAATTTGACATCAATTAGTCTTTTTTAATTGCCATGTAGGATTTGACATTTTTATTGAAGTAGGTATTGATGCCATTTTTTAAAAATTGAATTGGCACATTGAATTTAACATCTTTGTTGGAGATGCTAAAAAAGCTAAATTTCAACTAAGCTATTTGTGCAATATTAGGTGAGTTTATTATTATTTTTTTGGCTAAATAAGAAAATAATCATGTGAACCCCAAGGGTTGATCCGGTGAAGATTTGAAACTTAAGAGTTTGTTTCCTCGTAATATCCTCACGTTTGAAACCTCACAGTTGCTATCAATTCTTATGAGACTAGTATTTTAATTTGGATCCCAGTAAATAAACGGTGAGATTGACTTTTCAGAGATTAGTCGAGATGAATGTAAGTTGGGTCGAACATCCTGAGTTATCAAAAAAAATAAGCATGCAATATTTTGGTGCCAAAACAATGAAAAAACTTGACTTATTTAGCCATACATTGGCGATGATCTTTGAGGGTTAAATGAAGGGCAAATTAAACGCCAAATCATGTTTCTTTGTATTTCAAATCTTCCAAAAGAGATCCAACAATAGTTAACAAATGTGGGTGAAATGGAAGTCGATTTTCAAATTCGAGGGAAATCAATGCTTTCAGCAGTTATCCGTTCTGCACTCGGCTACATAACGTTCACCGTAGGCACAATATCTATAAGAGCCAAAACATTGCAAATAAATAGAGCAGTACAGATCTCAAAAGTTTTTTCATGGTAAACTACATGCATGCTGTTGCAAACTAAGGCTACAAGTACATTAGGTGATATAAACCTAATAACATAGCCTATGCAAAGTGTCTAGCTCAAGAAATAGATATAATGCTCTGGCAGAATAAAGAGGCTAAATTACTTACAACTGGAAAGTTGCACATTTGGCTAAAGATTTCCTGAACATTGGAAAATACCTTTAGCCAATCAACACAAGAAATCATTGTGATACCAAAAGTATCACAGCTGTTTCTTTTTCTTCTCAAAATAGGAGTAGTTTCTCTGAAAATTCAATATGGCCAACAACAACTGTCTTAAACCAATCTCTGGCCAAAATGTTTTTGGACAATACAAGAGAGTATTTGTACTCTGCCACAAAAGAAAATCGCTCAGACGGGTCTCTCCTGAGGTTCGGATTAGAATATCTGGATCAGGCGCTACAGACATGTACATATTTTTCTCGATATCTACAAGTTGTATTGCACGATATCCCCCTTGCTTTTCTTCTCTCTCCACACCATTCATTGCTTGAGTTTCATCTTTTTTACCGTTTGATGCTTTTATCTCCTCCCATTTATCTAGGCATGATTCTTGGACCGCATGCGCTATCTCATCAGAAGAAGTATAGGCCACACATATCAAGAGATTAAACTTGGTGTTTTTGGCCGTGGCTCTCATTGCATTTTCAGCAGCAGCCCTCACAGGCTCACTCAACAGTTTTAAGTTTCCTATGAAATGAACTCTAATTTCATAGTGATTCACAATGCTCTCTTCCCTAAGCAACCCTTCAATCTTCTCCAACATTAGATCCATGAGATGTTGAACCTCTTTTGGCCTCCTTTTGAAATTGTCGATGCTGAATGCAAATACTGTTGCGTATTTCACCCCCAGTTCATAGCAGTAAGTTATTATAGTCAATAGTGCTGCAAATCCATCTTTATGGCCATCCCCTTCTTTAAGGTTGTTCTTCTTACAATACCTTCGGTTTCCATCCATAATAAAGGCAATGTGGTTGGGCATAGGCCCCACAGAAACAATACGAAATAAAATATTTAGCATAAAGCTTCTCAAGATATGAATCAAGTTGGATGTACTACGAGTTCGTTCTTCCCCCATCTCTAGTCCTGCACAATTAACTCAAATCACTACAGTTCAAACTATCTGCACAAAAGAAATATTGAACATTCTTCATAATCGTGTATAAAGGTAACAAAATGGCAACAATGTAGAACTCAATGGCCAAACTAGTGAAGCTAGTTGAAAACATTTGATCAATTCTTACAATCTTTTCTTATAGAAGTTAGACCCAATACGGGAAATGATGCTCAATTCTCTAGACAATGAAAACAAAAAGCATACTGGACACCATGAAATTATGCCACCTTGACCCACTGATTCCTCATCTAGGAAGCACAGATATGAATACGAGATACGGGACACAGGACACAGATTCGATACGATGCGGCGATATGGTAAAACCTAAAAAAGTAAAATACGGATATGTCAGGGATAAAGCTACAAAAATTAATTTTTTTTAATTATCGATCATGTACTACGCGTAAAAATGAGCTAAAAGAAATAGAATGGTAGTTGAATTGCTAATATATGCCATTATACCAAACATTTAGCCCAAGTCAATTATCAAAAGTCATTCAAAATAGAAAGAAAGTGACCAAAAGTGTTACAAAGCATTTAATATATGCCAAAAGTTTAAACCAAGAAGTGATAATTTATCTTTTTAACAAAATTTGACATTGACTGTTAGTATAATGATAATGCTACCGTATTAATCCATCTATGTTCTATACTTATAGTCCAAATGCAATATCGGTTATTAAAAAAATTAACATGTCTAATTTGTATCACTATCATATGTTTATAACTTTATATCTATACTCGAGTCCAACAGATAAGAAGAAAGAGACAGTGTGAGAGCATCGTCAGAGAGAGAGAGAGAGAGAGAGAGATTGAACCTGAATTCTATGGCTTATGTGAATGATGATTGAAGAAGATCACGTGTAGGCCTTTCAAGCTTTTAACTTATTTTACTCCCGTCGTTGTGAACAGAAGATGTAGCCAGATGTGTATTTATATATATACATATAAGTACAAAAATTTTAACGCTGCCATATCCCAAAAGTATCTAATGCGTATCCCAAATTAAAATGATATAATTCCAATGTTGGACACTTATTTGGCGTATCCGGGACGTATCAGGCCCGTATCGGTATCCGTAAGTATTCAATACAAATACATGACTAGTCTAGGAGTATTCGTGCTTCATAGTTCCTCGCGTATTTAGTTCAGCTCAACTATCCTAGAGCAATATTTGAAGGTTTTTCACTAATATTCCAGTCCCTAACTCCTGTTAGGTTCCATGCATTGTGTTTCGTAAACCCCCAAACATAGGACAAATTTAAACCAAAAAGTTCAATGGAGCATTTCATCAAACATATGTGTGGGTCATCTAAAGCTTCACAAATTGTTCACAAACATGAAAACCCCACAGTGCAAAATTAGATTATAGTCTTCGGCAAGTACGGTCTCAACTGTATACTACAACAAACAAATACAATCAAGATCAATGATTATTATGAAAACACAAACAAGAAATATACTTATACACATATATACACTCTTGCAAACAAATTATAAAAGAAGGGTTAGAAGAAATCTTAACTTGGTAATATCCAGTAATGCCAAAGCTGAGGATTACCTAAACTTAAGAACCCTTAAATACCCAACTCAAAGAGTGTTTTGAGAACTGTTTGGTTGATTGGTCCTTATAAATAGGTGGATTATCCTGGGGAGAAATGGGCTTGAGATAAATGGACACAGAAATATTAAGACACCCAACAATGGTGGGAATCGCAGACCACAAAAATCACAATCATATATGAGATTAGGTTTCTAGAGTTTTCCTGATTTAAGGAAGAAGATATTGACACGGGGGACCAGACTCAATGGAACACTTAAGTATGTTCGTCCGATAGCAATGGAAGAATAAGCGACTTATTGGAAAGTCTATAGAGTTTAAACGGTCAAAGCGAATAATATTATACAAGATGGGAGCCAATCGTCACAATACTCTTCTCTTGAAAAATGGTAACCCGTGCAATCCTAACTTACGCGCATTGTGATTAATTTTTTAACGACTAATTTAATCGTTCACAAGAGGACAACGCAATTAAATTTGAACTAAATCTTCGTACAGCAGAACGGACCCATAAGAGTTGATAAAATGAAAGAGATTTTGAACTTAAAACTTACGAGAAAATAATTTCTAAATCTCGAATCTTGACCACCATGTCGATTCTTTGCAGTTTCGATTATATACTTCCACTTTTTAAACTCGTGTTGGGTTCTATAAACTGGCAGATTGTAAACGTTAGTAGGAGAAATTTAATAGACAGTACCAAGGGAGGTAGCTGGATGGTAGCAGAGGCTGGCGAGATCATAATTGAAAACACGAGGATTGAACATCTAACAATAATAGAGAGATGAGAGGGAAAGGGGAGCATGATGAATAACAGGTGTATTAGTGCGCTAAATCGACATCGTTTTAGTACATAAATCACTATCCGAACAGTGTCTCAATTGTTCAAGAGGAGTACTACATACCTAGAATTGTTTCCCTGAAAACATCTCCGAATTCAAAATTAAGGGTTAAGGTTCATTAAGATTTAGAAGCCTACAAACACAAATAAATCTAGTCCATTCATTTTAAATTCTGAAAAAATTTCTGGGGCCATAGACTCTTTCATTGTTCAAACAATATTTTGTTATTCAAAATAATGTCATTTTAAAGCACAACAAGCTCTGTTGGCCCCAACTCCGGGAGGCAGGGTAGGATTTTTTTTTGTTGTTGAAAAGGATGGACTGAGGGAAGTATTTGTAATAACCCTAATTTTTAATTTATTTTTAAAATATTAAATACATTTTTTGTTAAATAAAAATTAAATTTCTGCATTTTAAATTCGGAATTTGAAATAGGTAACTCACTCGAGCAGTCTGTTTGAATTTTGAACGGGCAGATCACAGAATTTATGGTCATCAATGGGGGAAACATTCACGGATTAATTTCAAAATTTATGAGTTTTATTACACGTTTATGAGGCTAAATCCCTACTTAAACTTAGGAAATCATTCGTTTTTCATTTACAAAAAATACGTAATCACACTTAGAATTATCAGAGAGTTTTTGAGAGCTTTGTGAGTTGGAGTTTTCTTGGCATTGGAGGTATCTAAGATCATCAAATCCAAAGGGGGGTCATTGTTTGTGCTACAAATCGAGGTAGGGAGAGTCACTACCAACCTTTAGAGTATCGATTTACATTAGATTGTTTTAAAAAAAGCATGATTAAGGTTTTCTGTTCATTTTAATTTAAAGTTTAGTTCTATTTCGTTGAAGCATGAAATCAAACCTAATTGTGAAACGATCGATGTTATGGATAGAGAGGTTTTGATCTATGGTAGTTAAAGTCTCTATATGCATTGCTAATTTCTATTTTAAGCCAAAAAACATAGTTTAGGGTTTCAGTTGTGCTCATCTTGTAAACAACCCTCAAATAAGAGTCTGTAAAAAATGAAGATTTGCTCAAGCGAGCTATAAACCGCTCGAGTGACCAATCTAATTTCTGACAAATTCTGACATTTTGAAATAGAATTGAGAACCCGATAATTTGGCAGACCGCTCGCGCGACCTACTAAGATTCAAAAACTTGCAGAATGTTGACCGGGCTTTCCAGGCGGTAGATCTAGACAATAACTACCACTGTTTTGCATGTTCACATACACAAGCATCCGCGATCACGTTATGTATGTCCACGAGTCCCCACGGGATCCCGTGTGAGCAAATTGACCAACTTGAATCATGACTTTGCGTTATTATCATAATATGCATGAATTGTCAATGTGGTAGATTAAAATTGTGGAAGTTTGTTGTAGTGAGGAAGATGTAGTTTTCGGGTATGACCGTCGTATTGTCCAAGTCATTGTTGTCCAGTGGAGTGGAGACACAGTTGTCGTGCTGACCGACTCTGAAATGGTATATGGTCGTCATGCCAACATTATAATTTAGAATAGTCGTCGAACTATCTGTTTCTAGTAAATCGAGCTGTAACGTGTTTGGGTGAAATATGTGAAAACCTAGAATCCGCACTAGGGATACCGGTTCGAATATCACCGTAACAAGGCAGCAGAGGGTGTTAGGTGAACATTATAAATAATGAAAGATGTAAGAAACAAGTAAGTTCGTTAAATGGAAGAAATGGAAGTCTATTTTCAAATCTTCCCAAAGAGATCCAACATTAGTTAACAAATGTGGGTGAAATGGAAGTCGATTTTCAAATTCGAGGGAAATCAATGCTTTCAGCAGTTATTCGTTCCGCACTTGGCTACATAACGTTCACTGTAGGCACAACATGTATAAGAGCTAAAACATTGCAAATAAATAGAGCAGTACAGATCTCAAAAGTTTTTTCATGGTAAACTACACGCATGTTGTTGCTAATTACTAAGGCTACTAGTACATTAGTCGATATGAACCTAATAACTTAGCCAATGCAAAGTGTCTAGCTCAAGAAATTGATATAATGCTCTGGCAGAATAAAGAGGCTAAATTACTTACAACTAGAAAGTTGCACATTTGGCTAAAGATTTCCTGAACATTGGAAAATACCTTCAGCCAATCAAACACAAGAAATCATTGTGACACCAAAAGTGTCAAAGCTGTTTCTTTTTCTTCTCAAAATAGAAGTAGTTCCTCTGGAAATTCAATATGGCCCACACCAACTGTCTCAAACCAATCTCTGGCCAAAATGCTTTTGGACAGTACAATAGAGTGTTTGTACTCTGCCACAAAAGAAAATCGCTCAGACGGGTCTCTCCAGAAGTTCGGATCAAAATATCTGGATCAGGTGCTACAGACATGTACATATGTTTCTCAATATCTACAAGTTGTATTGCACGATATCCCCCTTGCTTTTCTTCTATCTCCACACCATTCATTGCTTGAATTTCACCTTTTTTACCATTTGATGCTTTTATCTCCTCCCATTTATCTAGGCATGATTCTTGGACCGCATGCGCTATTTCATCAGAAGAAGTATAGGCCGCACATATTAAGAGATTAAATTTGGTGTTTTTGGCCGTAGCTCTCATTGCTTTTTCAGCAGCAACCCTCACAGGCTCATGCAACAGTTTTAAGTTTCCTATGAAATGAACTCTAATTCCATAGTGATTTACGATGCTCTCTTCCCTAAGCATCCCTTCAAGCTTCTCCTGCATTAGATCCATGACATACTGAACCTCTTCTGGCCTCCTTCTGAAATTGTCGATGCTGAATGCAAATATTGTTGCATATTTCACCCCCATTTCTTCTTACAATACCTTCGGTTTCCGTCCATAATAAAGGCAATGTGGTTGGGCATAGGCCCAACAGAAAGAATACGAAATAAAACATTTAGCATAAAGCTTCTCAAGATATGAAACAAATTGGATGCACTACGAGTTCGTTCTTCCCCCATTTCTAGTCCACAGTGAACTCAAATCACTGCAGTTCAAACTATCTGCACAGAAGAAATATCGAACGTTCTTCATAATCGCTAACAAAATGGCAACAATGTAAAACTCAATGGCCAAACCAGTGAAGGTTTTCAAAAATATTTGATCAATTTTTACAATCTTTTCTCACATAAGCCACACCCAATATGGGAAACGATGCACAATTCTCTAGACAATGAAAACAAAAAGCATTCTTGAAACCATGAAATTATGCCACCCTTGACCCATTGATTCCTCAATCCTCATGTATTTAGTTCAGCTCAACTAGCCTAGATGAAAATTTAAAGGTTTCACACTAATGTTCCAATCTCAAACTCCAGTTAGGTTCCATGCATTGTGTTTCATGAACCCTCACGGACAAACATGAACCAAAAAGTTCAATGGAGCATTTCATCAGACATATTTGTGGGTCATCTAAATCTTCACAAAATGTTGGCAAAAGTGAAAAACCCACCTTACAAAATTAGATTGTATACTACAACAAACAATACAAGCAAGATCAATGATTATCATGAAAACACAAACAAGATATATACAACACATACACTCTTGCAAACAAATTATCAAAGAAGGGTCAGAAAAACGAGGATCTTCACCCGGTAATATTCACTAGTGCCAAAGCTGAGGATGATTAGCTACACAATACCAGGAACCCTCAAATACCCAATTCAATGAGAGTGTCTTAAGAACCGTCTGGTTGATTGGTTGGTCCTTTCTAATGGGTGGATTCTCCTGGGGAGAAATGGGCAGCAGAGAAATGGACAAGGAAATTATTGAGACACCCAACAACGGAGGGAATCCAAGACCAAAAAACTCATAAATGAGATTGGGTGTCCATAAATTAATTGGGCTTCATGATTTACGGAAACTGATATTGACTTGTTGACATGGGGGACCAGTTTTTTCTATAAATGAGTGGATTCTCCTGGGGACAAATGGGCAGGAGATAAATGGACAAGGAAATATTGAGACACCCAACAATGGTGGGAATCGCGGACCACAAAAATCACAATCATTTATGAGATTAGGTTTCTAGAGTTCTCCTAGGGAAGAAGATACTGACCTGGGGGACCAGGCTTTTTGTGTTCCGGCTTTTTACATGGTGTGTGGAAGCTTATGAGTGCCCCCTCCTTTTCAATCTTTTTCTTTTTCTGGCTTTTGCATTTTAGAATGTTTCAACGGTGCATAGAACATTATTGTAGAGCTCGTGGAAGGTAAGACTGGGTCGAGGGCGATGGAGAGAGAGAGGGGGGGGTTGTGGTATAAGTGAGAGATTTGTGACACTCAGCTAGGCTCCCCCATGTGAGTTCGAGCGTTCTGAGTCTTGATAGATCACAAGGCCTTTTAAATTTGTGAGGCGTCAAAACTGACCGACCAATTAAATCGTGAAAGAGGACAGCGCAATTAAATTCGAACTAAATTTCCGTATACAACGGACCCATAAGGGTTAATAAAATTAGAAAGATTTTAAACTTGAAAATTATAAGAAAATAATTTCTAAATCTCAAATCTAGACCACATTAGATTATATACTTTCACTTTTTAAACATATATCCTACCAGACTCGTGTTGAGTTCATCAACTGCAGTAATGGCAGATTGTAAAGGTTGGTGGGAGAAATTTAATAGACCGTACCAAGGGAGATAGCTGGATGGTAACAGAGGTGGGTGAAATCATAATTGAAAACACGAGAATCGAACATCCGACAACAATAGACAACTGAGAGGCAATCTGACCTTTTGTTTTTCAAATTGATACCATTAAGCAACCGAGAGGAAAATAGGAGTCTGCTGCATAACAGGTTGGGCTACAAATTAATTGAGTTATTCGCGAGCTTAGTTTGATTCAACTCGGTTCGTTTAGTTAACAAACCGAGTTCAAGCTTGAATTTTATACTTGTTTTGTTAACAAGCCGAGTTTAAATCTCAAAAATTCTACTCGTCTCACTAAGTAAATGAGTTCAGTGCGGCTCGGCGAGTTCGATTTTGAATTTTAGGCTCGTTTAGTTAACGAATCAAGTTCGAGCACTCCAAAGCTTGAATAGGCTCGTTTGCAGCTCTCATAGCAAGTGTACTGTGCACTAAATTGATATCATTTTAGCACATAAAGCACTATTCGAACATTGTCTCAATTGTCCAAATAGTATTATGTTATTCAAAATAACGTTATTTTAGAACACAACACGCTCTGTTGGGCCCAACTTGTTCTTGAAAAGGATGGAATGGTGAAAGTACTTGTTTTAGTTTTCTTATATTTTATTGGGCAATTTTAAAAAGTATTTTTATGACAAAGTTAGATATTTGGTTACGTTCAACCAATCATCACAAGAAATCATGTGATACCATAAGCCCATGTTTGGTAACCATTCATGTTTCCTGTTTTCTGTTTTTATTTTCTGAATTTTCTGTTTTTTGGAAAAAAAACATGTTTGGTAACATTTTTACTTTCAAAAAATCAAAAACAGTTTTCATTATTTTCAAAAAAAGTGAAAGTATGAAAAGTGAGCTTTCATTTATTTCACTTCCTGTTTTCATTATTTTT
>JABCMJ010014761.1:0-19074 GCA_014822125.1 Arbutus unedo | reverse complement strand
AGGAATTTGGGTCTAAATGGTTTAGGTTAGAGGGCGTAACAGTAATATTTCATAAAGTAGAGCATATGAATGCTATTTCAAAGACACAAAGGGTGTTAGTGCAATACACACTAAAGTTTACCTACGGTATCCTTAAGGTAAATTTTACTGACCTCCCCTGAGGTTTCCAATAATATTTACAAAACCTTCTCTTAAGTTTTTAAAATTACACTAATCTCCCTTTACTATTGTTGTTGGTTGCAGGTTCTCCCTTGCTGCTAATCAAATGCTGTAATTTTTTAAACTTTTTCCTCTATATAAATAGAATAAATTAAAATGTAATATGGCCAAATTTCAAAATGTTTCGGCTTTTTTTTTTGGTTTTTTAAAATTTTATAATTTTCCGATGTCTCGCTGGGATTTCAAAAACTCAAAACATTAAACCAAATACAGAAAGAAGGAAAAAAAAAGCAATACCCACCAATCATCTCTATTTTTGTACCAAAAACCAAATAATTTTTTTGGTTTAAGATTTGTTTTAAATATTTGGAGAGAAAGAAATTAAAAAGAAAGAACACTAAAAAAAGAATAAAAAAAATAAAATTGCCTTCGTTGTAAGATTGTTTAAATTAGTGAGAATTTAATTATTAATAAAAATATTATTAGTTTTTAAAATTAAAGAACATATTAAGGAGTCATTACTAAATAAATGATATATTTTACTCTTAAAAAACAGTATACTAATTAAACAGGCGAGGTTAGTGCAATTATACATGGGGTATGTTGAATAATAATTGAATATAATTTAAAATTTTCCTAATTGTGACACCCCGACAAATCTGACAAAAAAAGTCAGTGTAATTTCAGAAATTCCAAGAGAAACTTCTGTATTTATAAAACACCGTAGGGAGGTAAATGAAATTTACTCTATCATTGCTTAAAAAAAAAAAACATATATTTACGTGTCCATTGTCCTGATATAAAGATTCACACGCCAGCCGTTTGTAAAAAACAATCCAACGGTCGGTAACAACCCACCCGAAAAGTACGTTTAGATACCTACCTACAGCTGTACTTAAAAGCACGTCCACGTTGCCAAGTAATATTTTTTAAATAAAAAACTTAAAAAAAACTCATTTCGTCACAAAACATAAGTCTTCATGTTTTTCTTACTTTTAAATTCTCTTTTAACAAGATTTTCACATTTAATATTAAATTATAAATTAATAAAGGAATTTACTTCATCATATTTAATGTTTAAAATTATAATTCATAAGATATTTTTATATTTTTGTACATAATACGAGTATCATACTTATCATATATTAGCACGTGGGTAATATTTCTTTTTTTTTATTTGTGCATATGAAAGAAAAATTTAATTTTTTTCTTATGCTTAGATCTTTCTTTCTTATTATATTTTTTAAATTTAGTATTAAACTTAAATAAAAAAATTTAAATCATATTTCCTAATTTATTAGATTTATATAGTGTTCGAATTATCAAACAAAGAATGAAAAATTTAGGAACATAAATATTTTAAATACAAAATTTGTTTGAATTGTTAAATGAATATAGAATTTATAAATTATTAAAAATCGATAAACATTCAATAATTTTGGATTCGAAAGTGTTTAAGCATTTGTTTTTTTTTTCTTTCTAGTATTACTCAACAAGAAAGAGTAGAATAGGTAGAAGTTGCGTACAGGAAGCAATCCAAATCCAATATGTCATTATTTTACTTGTAGAACGCAGCCACTGTATAAATTTCTCCTTTTCTCTTTCTAAAACGCACGCAGTTGTGGTCTCCGCTGAGGGAATATGCCATTCCGTGGTTCTTCGAAGACATTCCTGGATGCTGGGTCGGTACCATAATTCCCCATGTTATATAGGATTTCCCTTCTGCATTATCTCTCCTCCTCCTTCCTCCTCAAGCCAGGTATTCCCCTCTCTTTCCCTCTCTCTGAATTTTTATTTCGATCTCTCTCTCTCTCTCTCTCTAAATTTATGTTCTTTCTCTGAAATTTTGATGCTTTGTGGTGGGTATGTGAGCAATTAGTTGTTCTTTGATTTGGGTGCAAACGGTATTAATTTTTCGGACTTATGCAATTTAACATGTTCCTGTAAAGCCCGACTTTTTTCTTTCGTTGCTTTAGTTAATTCATTCTTTAGGCAAGCCCTAATTCTTGTGAAGATAAATTATGTGTTTCGGAGGCCTTGTGTTTCAATCTTTGTCTGTAACCCTAATTCGAACTGTTCAATCCCAACGTGGGTTTAAATTTTAACCCAGTTAAAGTTGATACTATAAAAGGTTGAAAGGACTAGGTATTTTAGGGAAAAAAGTTGCCAACTTGGTTAATGTGCGTGTTCTGCTCTACTGTCTTTTGCTAATAAGCTGTGCATGTTTGGGAGTTGGTTGAGTAAATCTGTCAAAAAAACAGTATAGTTGAAGGAACGATTGTGTCCCTTTATTGTGGTACTGATTTAAATAGACTAGCGACCGGGACACAAGCAATGCGTGTGCACGACACACGTCGTGCATCTACAATATATAAAAATAAATATAGGGTGTGTTCGGTTGAGTTTTTCTGAAACGATTTTTGATAAAAAAAACTCTAAGATATTATTTGGTATAAGTGTTTCAGAAAAAATTTAAAAGAAAAAATTTGGGAATTAAATTTTTTCGGCATTTTTGAGGTATCTCTTTCTCTCTCTTCTTTTATAGAGAGATGAAGTTGTTTGAGAAAAAAGTAAAAATGTTTGAGAAACTTTTTCTAGAAACTTGTTTGGAAAAAATTTTCCCAAACAAGCAAACGAACACACCCATAATTTGTCAATTGCGAAAACAATATATGAACGTAAATAATTTGATTGAGAGAACAGAAGTTTTCAGTTTATTTTGCTTGTGAAACGTGGACATCAAACTCTATACCACCACATTGAAAAATCCCAAAGGTATATATCCCTCTCTCTTCCACTTCCTGGCATTTACTATTTTGCCGCTTGAATTCATTTGAGGGCTTTCCAATTAATTTTAGCAAATAGTGCTTACATGAATTGTGTTTTATTTCACCCTTGCAGTTGTAAATTACTGAATCATCGTGTAAATTATTTATTTACCCAAATGATATCACTTCTCCTCTATTCGTGTTAAATATTGGATCTTAATCGATATTCTCGCTCGACACTACATCATATTTTTATCCTTCAATTATATGGTGGTCGATATTTGCATTTGGGCTGTTTCTTTATTTTTTTTAGAACGGTTCCAATATCCGCTGACTTCCAATTTTTTGTCAAAAAATGGGAATTAGTGTTTTGAGCCAACCCTAACTACCACTCACTACCCCCACCAAGGCAGTACTTTGATCACATGGGTTCTCATTTTTAAAACGAATACCAACTAAAAAGACCGTTCAAATACATACAAAAGGGTGCTTTGCTCGTTATCTATTGGGTTTCCCCTTTTGTTTCCATTGCATATTCATGCAAAATTTATTTATGTTTCCATTTTTCTTCACACAGACGAAAGCAATTACACTTGATGTGAATATGTTTGTAGAAATGACTGTATAAGAATCAGGTGCTTTTAGCCTTACTTCATCAAATTTTCATTCAATTTCGAAATGGGTTTAACTGTAATATTTTTCACACAAACCAAGAACATTGATTAATGGGTCCGTTTCAGCACGCCAATTAGATACAAATAAACAAAAACATTTACAGGCGATATCAATAGTGTTTGTGGAAATGCATGTGTAATAATACAAATGAGATAAGAATTACCGTGAAAGGAGTTAATTAGTTTTGGAGTGTTGGAAGCAATGAGTTTGGCTGCCACACTACCCTAGTTGCCACTACCAACAACTTTGACTCTAGATTTGTTGGGCATCTCAATATCACTATCGGATGCAGTTTCCGCAAATGGATCTGTGGGGAAGAGAGAGAGGTGGTGGGGTGAAGGGGGAAGGTGGTGGAAGGGGAAGATTGATTTGGACGGAGAAGGAGAAGGTGTAGAGGAAGTTAAAAGTGGAAGTTTGTTTGATAGTGGGTTGAGAAAATAAAACTAAAATTAACGGTTAGTGGAGGGTGCAAAATTCCATTTTTACCCTTAGAATTGTTGGGTATGCAATGTATTTGAAAAGGAATTAAGAATGATTTTTGAGTGCATTTTAGGAAACTAAAAAGTGACACAATGACATAAAAAAGGGACACCATAATTGTGCTCTCCCTTTATATATTAAAATAGATAAAGGACATTATCTCCAATGCAAAATGCCATTTTCGCCATCCAATTCCCAAATTTTAGCATGTTAAGCAAAAATGTTCATAATTTTGAATTCTGGTCACCATGCTCGGTTGGAGTAAACTTCCATTTCTTCTCGAAAAACTAAATGCAAATGGCATTCGTTTAAAATGGAAATTGTCAAGACAACTGAAATGGAAATTTACTCCATTGGAGCATGGTGGCTACCCATTATAATGTAAATTGTGAAAAACAAATCCATTTCCATTTTAAACTAAATGTTCATAATGTTGAATTCTGTATAACCCAAAGTTTCTTTAAATTGTCAAAAAAACAAAATAGTGTTTTCACTTGTTTAAAAGAAAGAATCCGATGACCCACCATAATCATAACTTGTCGCTCTCGCTCGTCTCAACTACCCATTATAGCCGTGGCTCGTCTCTCTCTCTCTCTCTCGTATGTCAAATGTTTGTGATTGCATTGTAGAGCAAATTTAGAAGACTATGAATCGTCAATGATGGTATGATCATTAGATTCTAAAGCTTCAAATTATATTGGTTTGTAACTTTCATTATGTTATTGTAAATCATTGATGGTTCCATGTTCTTTGCAACATATTGTTTGTCACAAAGTCTTTATTTTTTATAATAATGTAAGAATGAAATAAAATGATATATTACCAAACATGTTTTCTGTTGTTTTTTTGGAATTGTTTACAAAAGTTAATTATCAAATGTTTTTTGTATTTTGTTTTGTTAAAAATAAACAAAATTCTGTTTTCAGTTTTTTTAATAAACAAGAAGCTGAAATCTGAAACATTACCAAACGGGCCCTTAGCTTTGGAAGCTCATTTAGCTGCCTCATTGTAGCTGCTTTAAGAATGTTGGCTGGTTAAGCGTCCAGTTTGTTTTCTTGGACTGGATTTGATGTTTTTTAGTCTTCTTGGTCACCCTTTGAGTGTGAGGGTTTGATTTTGGTGGCAGTTACTTTTTGCAAATAATGTCCAAAGGCCTATGCCCAGTTTTTCCCACCCAGACCTCCATTGATGAAGACTAAACTTGGCATACGTCTTTTTAATTATCTTATTGGCCACCCTAACCATCATGTAACTTACCCACATTATTGTTGCTGTATAAATTGAATGAAACAATATTGAAAAATGAGAACATTTTTATTTATCTGTTCTTTGTTTTTGTTCTCAGGATCCAAGCATACTCTTTATGGTGGATTTTATAATAACAAAGTGAGTTTCGTGGAAAGAGTTTGAATTAAGGGAATAAAGAGAATGCAAGATTACCTGATGGGCTCGGACTGGCAGTCTATTGGTTTATTAGATACCCTCAAAATGGAGAGGGTCAGGACAATTTTCACTCACACATATCCTTACCCACATGAGCACTCACGCCATGCTATTATCGCTGTGGTTGTGGGTTGCCTGTTCTTTATCTCGTCAGATAACATGCATACTCTCATACAGAAGTTGGACAGCAATATTAAATGGTGGTCAATGTATGGTTGTCTGCTTGGATTTTTCTATTTCTTTTCATCTCCATTTTTGGGGAAGACAATCAAACCAAGTTATTCGAATTTCAGCCGGTGGTAAGTTCCCTCTTTGTCTATGACTCTATGTTTATTCAGTTCTTATGCACACTCGAATTAGTTCTAGCCCAAGAAATCCTTAAATTAAGTTTGTTACTATTGCTAATTCTGTTAACTTTTTGTTCTGCAGGTATATAGCCTGGATTTTAGTTGCAGCTTTATATCATCTTCCTAGTTTTCAGTCAATGGGAGTGGATATGAGGATGAATCTCTCTTTGTTTTTGACAATTTTCCTTTCCTCGATTTTGTTTCTACTTGTTTTCCATGTTATATTTCTTGGCCTCTGGTATATTGGTCTTGTAGCCCGTGTTGCCGGAAAGAGGCCTGAGATCCTGACCATTCTTCAGAATTGTGCGGTGAGTCCTACGGATATGGCCTGAGCTAAGTTGGAATATCATAATCTACGTCTTATTTCCACAAGAGTCCCAGGCATGACCCATTTTTAGTTTGGATTTGCTTTTTGTTTCGATAGGTTTTGAGTATAGCCTGCTGCGTATTCTATAGTCACTGTGGCAACCGTGCTATTTTGAAAGACAAGCCATTGCAAAGAACAAATTTTCGTTTGTTATCTTTTTGGAGGAAAAACGAGCAAAAAACATGGCTTGCAAAATTCCTCCGTATGAATGAGTTAAAAGATGAGATCTGCTCATCCTGGTTTGCTCCAGTTGGTTCTGCTAGTGATTATCCACTATTGTCCAAGTGGGTTATCTACGGAGAGGTATCGTTTGCTACCATCTATTATGTTGAATATGTTATTTTTCACATCATGGAGGATCTTTATGTTGTTACATATTAAGTTTTCCTGTGGGTTGCTCCTTCCAGTTGGCTTGTAATGGCTCATGTCCAGGATCATCGAACGGAATTTCTCCCATATATTCATTGTGGGCTACGTTTATAGGCATCTACATCGCCAATTATGTGGTGGAAAGATCAACAGGGTGAGTGGTGGAGTGAATACAACATATTTTCTCTGCTATTGGATATAGGGATAAATAAAGTTGTGGATATTGTGTTCAAGTGTTCAATATTGAGCAGTGTTCTAAAAATCGGATTAATCGGCTGATTAATTGGCGATTAATTGGTAATCGGTTGGTCACCTAGGCGACTATACCCAAATCGCTGAGGGAAATCAGCTGGTCACCTAGTCGGAGTCCAATCGGCGACTAATCGGCTAATTGCCGATTAATCGGACCTTCGATTAGTCGGCTGATGGGAAAATGAAAATCGGCAATTAAAATGACGTAGTATAGATTAAGTATTACTAGGGTTACAAGGACTGTTACAGAACTTATAGAGCTACAGTTCTCTCGATGTTGCGTCTCTCTGTCTCTGTCTCTCTCTCATACTCTCATTACCCTTTACAGGTTATAGATATACGTATTATAGAATATCAATATTATATTATAGCTTGTATCAGTATAATGGTGTATAATATCTGTATAATGATGTATTATATCAGAATAACCTTGAATTTTGTAGAAATATGTATTAGAAAAAGGAAAAAATCCGACTAATCCTCCTAGGCCGATTAATTACTAGGCCTAGGCGCTAGAAGGTCTCCCACTGCCCGACTAGCGCCTAGCGATTTTTAGAACATTGATATTGAGATTGAAAACAAGTTTGCACAAATTGAGTCTCAGAGTTCGTCTTGTACTTAATGTTTTGCGTTCTACTTTACTTATGTATCACAACCAACAGATGGGCTCTTACTCACCCCTTATCAGTCCAAGAATTTGAGAAGTTGAAGAAGCAATTGAAGCCAGAGTTCTTGGATATGGTTCCTTGGTACTCAGGGTATGTGTTTTTTATGGAATTTCGCTCCTCGTGTTTTTTTTTACTTTGTCCACGTGTGTTTGTGTGCTGTGGGGATTGGAAAGGGAAAAGCTCATCAATCATCTTAATGTTGCTGATGACTACTGCAGGACGTCGGCTGATTTGTTCAAAACAGTTTTTGACCTCCTGGTTTCTGTTACTGTGTTTGTTGGGCGTTTCGATATGCGTGTGATGCAGGTATAGACTGTATAGTATTTAACAATCCATGCCATTAAGAGATCTTACGTCGCATTTGTTAATGCTCTTCATATATTTTTACTATGTCCAAAAGCTATCTTCAACCCTTGGTGATCTTACGTTTCCGTTCTAAAGATAAATGCATGGAAGATTCATGCTGAGTTGAAGGCTAAGGGTGCCATAGTATTGTAAGACATTGAGAGTTAAATTTTTTGTTGACCTTACTCCCGCTGTTCCCACTGTTCCCCCTATTCTTCTCTTGTCTGTTCAATAAAGAATGTCCACTTCGAGAATTACACATAAATCTTGATGAAATTATAGTTTTGCGGGTTTTGCCTTCTCTTTTGAAACAAAGAGGGAAGGAGGGTAACATGGAAAGTTGAAGGGTAATACTGGAATATTAAAGTTCACAATGGATAACAGCTATGTCTGTTTAATGAGTTGAACTTTCAGAATGGACTGAGGAAGAGGGACGGAGAGAGTATCCATGAACTTGTGCGATGCCTTTCTTGTAGCTACCAACTTGATGTCCATTTCTTTGTCCCAAACTTGTGCTGTAATTCTCATGCTGCTTAGTTTATACATTTTTGCTTTCCGTATTTGTGGAAGAAATTTGTGAGAGAGCCTCTGGGTATCCCTTTTTTTACCATTCTGTTTTGCAACAAGAGTTCTTGTTCTCTCAGCAGTTGTACTTGATCAGATGCAAGTTAATGACTTTTCTGTTTCATTCTGTTTCTGCTATCACAAGGCGGCTATGAGTAGGGTACAAGATGGATCTCGACATGATGACCTTTTGTACGACCATTTTGGTGATAAGGATGATATGTGGTTTGACTTTATGGCAGACACTGGTGATGGTGGAAATTCCTCCTATACTGTGGCAAAGCTTCTTGCTCAGCCATCCATTCAGATCAGCAGCGAGGATGAAGAATTTACGCTGCCACGTGGTGACCTTCTCCTGATTGGCGGTGATCTTGCGTAAGCTTGACTATTTGCCTATTTTGTTTTGTTTTGTTTGAGGTGTTATATATGTACTGGTTGCCAATGGTTTACCGGTAAGTTGGAACTTGGAAGGCATTGTTAACTTATGCCTTGCTTGGCCTTTCAATGATAGCTGAACCTTACCTCTAGAGTCATGTGACTTATGGTGGTGATGCATAGACGTAATTTGTGAGATCTCTTCCTGAAGTCACGAGTCTTGATCTTTCCTTGGGGTATGTTTTAAGCAATTTGAAAGAAGACACAGATAATCTACTATAATGATTCAGGCCTTGTTGGGGGCTTATGTCACTCCTGGTATAGTTGTCATATTTTGTGATCATGGCTGGTACACAATCTGGAGTCGTCTTTCACAAAAAAAATTGTACAAGATGCACAACTTATTTAGTCCAATTTAATGTCCCCCAATATTGATAAACTAGACCCTAATTTGTTTTTGTTCAGTTGTGCAGTAGATTGACTCGAAATTGGTAAAAAAGGGTTTATTAGTTGAACTCAAATGATGCAGGAGAAGACTAGGTTGGCTCAGTCTCCTATTTTGTATGTACATTTTTGTTTAGCTTAATGGTGTCACATGAGAAATCCCCCTTAAAACATGGAAACACATATTCCATTTCTAGTTAGTTATTAGAAATCAATGGAGTCGATTGACACCATACATTATACTTCTCCTGAAAAGATCCTAACCATTGCCGAATGTGTGCCAGTCACCAGCAATCACTTACAAAGTGCTATAATGTGCTAAGTGTGATTTTAAATTGTGAAGTGGGCCCTTTTCTTTTATCCAAATTTCCAACCACTGCCCAGTCACCAGCAATCACTTCAAAGTGCTACCGTGTGCTAAGTGAAGATTTTAATTTGTGAAGTTGGCCCTTGTGTTTATCCAAAACTCTGTGTTATTAACTACAATTTTGATGATCGCAAAATTAGGACCAATCTGTTTTATGAGATCCACATATTTTTGGTTATACAGGTATCCTAATCCTTCAGAGTTTACGTATCAAAAGCGCTTCTTTTGTCCCTTTGAAGATGCTCTCCAGCCTCCACCATGGTATAAACAAGACCATGTAGCTGTGGACAAGCCTGAATTACCTTGTGGGGTGTCCAAACTGAAGGAGTATGATGGACCTCAGTGTTTTGTTATCCCCGGCAATCATGGTTGGTCTTAGTTCCTGACACACTACTCACGAAATTTTATTCTACTAAATAAAATCCAACTAGTTCGTTTAGAATTTGGTTCCTTAAGTTTGTTTTGCTTGAAAATTTGATATGGTATAATGTTTTATGGTTTGACAGATTGGTTTGATGGACTTCAAACCTTTATAAGGTTCATTTGTCACAAAAGCTGGTTGGGTGGATGGCTAATGCCTCAAAAGAAAAGCTACTTTGCTCTGCAACTACCTAAAGGGTGGTGGGTGTTTGGTCTTGACCTTGCTCTTCACTGTGATATTGATGTGTACCAATTCAAATTCTTCTCAGAATTAATAAAGGAGAAGGTATCTTCTCTCTACCCTAAGGGTTTTACAGTTTGTTGTCGTATGCAGTTGCCTGTTGTCAACATAATTTTCTTTTTGTCCACATTTCTTTTGATAGTAGTATGTTTGCATACAGTTTCCATGAGGCAAACTGTTGGATTGAGGTTTTTCTCTTCCAATTATGTAAGAAACAGTAAATGGACTTTCTGTATGGGCTGGAATGGTGAGCCCATGCTAGTGCCTTTAGCTCTGTTTGTTAGGAGACAATGAGGGTGGTCAATACTAGATAGCCATAATGCCATATGTGGGGTTTGTTTATTTCCTTGCGCCCCGGATATGATATTAGGGGAACTTTTTGTATCCCCTTGGAGGGGGATAAACTTGTCCCATACCCTCCCCCATCCATATCTCATCCCCTTGTAGCATTGTAGACCTAGGGACTATCACAGGGTTGGTGGATTGATCTCTCAAAGGCTTAGACTTGTAAGTTTAGGATGTGCATAAGCCACAAAACATGAGGAGACATGCATTCTGGATTAATTGAATACGTTGCCAATTTCACTTGTTCCATTTTGAAGATGTGGAACTCAGTCCACGAGATGTTAGAATTTCGATCAATGTTATAGAGATACCTCTTCTTTAGCTAATACTTGGGGTTTTTTTTTTTGTGGCTAAAATGCCCCTTATTTGGCACGTATTTGGGTTCTTGTTTCGGAAAAATGTATCTTTGTTTTTTGACCATGGATATGCATGCATAACTGCCTTTGTGTTCAGATAAGTTCAAGTAGTCGTTTACGCATATATGGGGGTGGTGAAGGATGCTGTATGTGTTTTTCTAAATAAATTCTACTAATTTATTGGTCATTTTTCATTTGTATATGGAAGAACATATGGACTTTACTTTTTCATCTGATGTTAAGTTAAAGTTTTATCCAGGTTGGAGGGGATGATTCCGTCATCATCATGACACATGAGCCCAACTGGCTTCTTGATTGGTACTGGAATGAGAAGACGGGGAAGAACGTCTCGTACCTGATACGTGACTGCTTGAATGGAAGGTGTAAACTTTGGATGGCTGGAGACTTGCATCATTATATGCGCCATTCGTATGTTCCATCAGATAACCCAGTTTATGTGCAACATTTACTTGTTAACGGATGTGGTGGTGCTTTCTTGCATCCCACTCATGTCTTCAGTAATTTCAACAAATATTGTGGAGCTTCCTATGAAAACAAGGCTGCTTATCCTTCTGTTGAAGACTCAAGCAGGGTAATGAATCTCTATCTGACATGACTAATTTATAATCCCTCCGTCCCAGTTTGTTTGTCCATTTCAGGATTCTAATGTGTTAAGGGAATGCTATCATTGCACTTAAAAAATTTAACTTTTCAAAAATGCCCTTCAATTAACCAACTAGGGATCGATGGGTCAAATCTTGCCGATGCAAGAATTGATTATTAGTTCTCAGTCTTTCAATATTAGGATATTTCTTCCCAGTTCCCAGTAGATGTCTATTTCTTGGGTTGTTTTGTCTTGAGCTTGAATTAGCTTTTGCGGGCATCATGCAGTGTCCCGTTGTTTCCTACAGCTTGAAAAAAAAAAAATGCCCTTCATTTCAAGTTATACTTGTCACTTCAATTCAAGATAAAAGGCCAAAGAGGAATACCATGTAATTTTGTTCTTTGACTTTTGAAAATGTAGAAACAATTTGGGATATTAAAAAGTGAACAAATTGACAACCAAAATGGGACGGTGGGTGTAATGTTATTGCTTTTTTCCGTTGATTCCATTGATGCTATAACCTGTTGGTAATCATTCTGCAGATTGCCTTGGGAAACATATTGAAGTTTCGAAAGAAAAATTGGCAGTTTGATTTCATTGGTGGTATCATATATTTTGTATTGGCCTTTTCCATGTTCCCACAGGTGAGTTTCTCATAGATTCTCTTGGGTTCAGGCCAGGCAACTGGGCTTCAGGTTTTGTTTGACTTGATGCTTGACAAGAAGTAGGATGTTTGTCATTCTCCTTGTGAACTTGACTCACTCTTTTCCTTTCGGCTCCATTTGGATAGGTGCGGATTTCAAATCTTCCGACTTGATGTTCAATGTGAACAAAATATAAGAGGTTTATGTGAAACTAGAATGGAAGATAGATTAATGACAGAAAATACACTTTATTGGATCCCAAACTTGAAGGTTCCCAAATAACTACTAAATAGTCATTTCATATCCATCATGATAAAGCTCTCATATTCAATGTTGAAATCCATATGTAATGTATCCGATATAAATTTAAGCTATTCCATTTTACAATAATGGCAATCCTTCATATGAAACCCACATTCAATTCAAATGGAGCCTAAGTTTCCAAAACTCTTGTGGTTTCCAAGTTGCCATGCCCCTCATAGATTCATGTTTTTTGCTTGCTTTAACCAATTAAATTCTATATTCTAGAAAATTTATACTTGCTTGACTACAACGCATACAGAGCTGACCCCCCTCCCTCTTCTCCAGTGCAAGCTAGATCATATCTTACGGGATGATACATTTTCTGGTCATCTGGGAAGCTTCTTCAGCACAGTATGGGACGCTTTTATGTACTTGCTGGGACATTCATACGTATCTTCAGCCGGTGCCATGGTATTATTAATAATTGCTCTCACATTTGTCCCTTCTCAAATGTCGCGGAAAAGAAGGGTGATAATTGGGGTGCTGCATGTCTCTGCGCACCTGGCCGCAGCGCTTATTCTCATGTTGCTGTTGGAACTAGGTCTTGAGATGTGTATCCGGCACAAATTACTGGCAACTTCAGGTGACTTCTCACATTTCATATGGTTGTATCAAAATGAGAGGATTTTTGCATTTCCGTAAGGATTTAGTGTTGCATTTTCTTTTTGCATATATACTAGTTAATTGTTTTGGCTATGTTCTTTTTGTGTTTTGATATGTTTGATACCTCATACGGGCATGCATGCTTATGTTGCAATAAGACAATCATGTATTGACACAAGCATAAACCTGTAATATATTTCCGGACCTCAAGGGTGGATGCCTACTGTGGATGGAAAAGCCATTTCTGGACCTCAAGGGAGGATGCCACTGATGGAAAAGTCATAGATATGAGAATTCTTTTGTCTCTCCATCCCCATATGTTTTTCATTTGTCGATAATCATGCCCTAAACCATGTATTCGTGTGAGAAAAACAGCCAATAAAAAAATCTGAATAGTTCATGTACACATTTTTCAAAATCATTAGATGTTAAAGTAAATTGAAGATATGTAAGTGACTTTTGGGGAAATCTAGAATATGGAAAATGAAAGAAAAGCGGACGGAGGGGGACTGTTAGACTTTTGAATTACCAGTGATTAAGTATACATACTAGGAAAGGAAGCATTTATGCTTTACACCAGAAGCTTAGTATCACCCTAACTGTATGAGAAACGACCATCTAACCTTCGGACCAATATGTTATATGTTAGTGATCAGTGGTTAGTTGAGTAATGACAATAGTACCTTGGTACCGCACTATGCTGTATGTGTCGAGTAATGTGGACGTTGGCTTAAGAACTGCGAGTTTTGTCACAGGTTACCACACTCTTTATGAATGGTATCGGTCAGTGGAAAGCGAGCATTTTCCAGACCCAACTGGCCTTCGGACTCGTATCGAACAATGGACATTTGGTCTTTATCCAGCGTGTATCAAGTATCTCATGTCTGCATTTGATGTTCCAGAGGTGAGAAAACATCCTTTTATTGAACCATTGACATTATTTTGTTTCTCATGTCCTTTTTCATCTTTGTTTCTCATGTCCTTTTTCATCTTTTTTAGGTCATGGCTGTTACCCGGAATAGCATATGCAAGAAAGGGATGGAATCGCTCTCCCGAGGGGGTGCAGTTATATACTACGCTTCCGTCTTCCTTTATTTCTGGGTCTTCTCCACCCCTGTTGTTTCTTTGGTGTTTGGAAGCTACTTGTACATTTGCATTAATTGGCTTCACCTACACTTCGATGAAGCTTTTTCCTCTCTTCGCATTGCTAATTACAAGGCATTTACTCGCTTCCATATCAAACCTGATGGTGATCTTGAGGTTTTTACCCTTGCAGTTGATAAGGTAAGAAAAGCCAATACTGGGTATTTTCAAGTGGGTTAGGAAATTAAATTATTTAAAACTGAATTTATTTTATGATTGTATAAATCGGTTATGTACGGGTTTGTAGCAAACCGTGCTGGGTGGAGTTGGTTTGTGTCAGAAAACCATCTCTAAACCTGAATATGAAACGGTTGACGCGATTACAAATAAAACATGTTCATATATGCACACATGTTAACCTGAATACCTATGGCTAATCACTAAATCTGTTTAATAAAAATGGGTTACTCTGTGTCGACTTCAGGTTTTGCTGGTTTGACGTGAACTCAACCCATTTCAACTGTTTAACACAGTTCTAGCTGTTATCTCAAACGTCTCAAGTTAACAGTTCTTTGGAAATGCAGGTTCCGAAGGAATGGAAGCTGGATCCTAAATGGGAGGGGGAGACAAGGCCGGTAGAGCAGCTGAGCCACCTCAGAAAATTTCCTAGCAAATGGCGCGCAATTTCATCTAAGCACGATCCGATAAATACTGTCCGGGTGGTTGATCACTTTGTTATTAAATAAACCGGAAACCTGACTCAGGAACAATTACTAGATTAGATTAGAGTAAATTCTCATTGATCTGAAATTCAACAATTACTAGGTTAGATTAGAGTAAATTCTCATTGGTCTGAAATTCAATATTTGTAACGAAGTTGTTACTTAAATATTGTTTAGTTGGTGATGAACTAGATGGCTCTTTGGTAAGTTTCTGCAACAAAATTCCATCACTATAGTGATAAAGGTGTATAGGGTAACACCAAAAACTCAAAACATAAGAATCTTAATCTTAAGGAAAAGGAAAGATCGTGTCCCCTAATCCAAAGAAAACAAGCTTAATACTGAGATAGAACGTTCCTTTCGACAAAATTTCTGTCATTTCTATCTCCTCAGTACAAAGAGAAATTGCGGCGGGCCCAAGCCTTCCATTGAAATGAGACTATTCCCCAACTGGTTATTGCGCTAGTTTCTTTTTGGTGGTCACTGGTCAGAATCAGATGATCATATATTATGTTGTGTTAATCTCAACTGGGAACAAAGTACAGATACCGACACCGTTGATTCCACATTACATAAGGCTACTAATTTTGCATCACAATTCAACCAAAGTAACTGAGCTAAACAAAGTGCAAAGGCATTGTCCAATCTTTTTGCAATTTTAGAGAGGAAATCGCATCCATTAACCTACTTTACAAATCATTCAAAGTTCCGTTGCATCCGTATCACTAGAAATACTCGGATCTTTAGCACGACCACCGTGTGGCGTTACGACAATGATCAAGCGGACTATTTGACCCATATACCGGAATGACCTTGTGGCTTCAGTTAAACATTTGTTTTTCTCACTGCGACTCCAGTGCTGCAATGAGTATTATAAAATTTAACTATTAAGACATTCTTCGCAAAATGACAATCCAAATCGAAGTAAATGGTTGTTTTTTAGGCATTTACCTTTCCAAGCATGTTTAGCTTCTCCCGTACACCTTTCAACAACTCTTCTGGATTCCCCTCCCATTTGTAAAACTCCAACTCTCTTCCTTGTAAAAGCTTCTCGGAGACCTAGTTAAATGGAACAAAACAAGAAATAACATAGAATCATAGAAGTCCTTATCAAGCATTTGCTTCAAGAATGATATGAAATGGGTACTTTTTTAGTTCAGCTACATATTTCAGGCTTCTACGATTCAAAGAAGTAAAGAGAAGACCATCTGAAAAAAACACAACAAAGTCATGAGGCCTGGCAAAGGAGCAAACAGAAGCTTCTGAAAATTTGAACCACTGCAATACCAAACAGTTTCCTGAATCAGAGTACTTCATAGGTTCGAGGGGCTAAGATTTGATCAAACCTTAGCTAAGAATATGTAAAAGGCAACCAATTTTTGAGAAGCCTTGTTCTTCTGGGCATATAAACAGCAAGAATCAGCACATATTGTTTTCACGGACTGCGTCATCTCCCAATCTATTATTCACTAGTACATGCTCTCTCTTTCAATATTCCCCTTGTACTTTTGATGAAAGCAACCATTTCTGCACCCAGTCAAAGCTTAAACCAGGTAATCAACATTCCCCAGATCTTGCTTATCAATCAAAGAAACATCACTCTCATTCTTTACTTCGCCAGGATGCAGTATGATAAGGCAGCAATTCGACAATATGGAAGTCAGGTTTCCACTTTCCTAGTTTCCATAGGTTTCTGTCAACACAGCATCTGAAACACCAAAATCACATCAGGACATCCACTTCGAGAACTCACATGCCTATATGGGGATTTATATTTCCAATTGTTTAAAACTTCAATACACCTTGGTTGAAAAAAGGGAGACTCAGTGCATGAATCTCATGCTACTACAGGGTCTTGGCAAGGGTTGGATGTACGAAGCCATACACAGGCAAGTGGAGAGGCCTCAATACATCTCAGTTCTTGTTGGGAAAAACTGATCAGCTAGGTTACGATTCTAATGCATAAACGAGCTGATCATTTCCCAGGGGCAGTTCAGCTACTTCCTACTTGAAGACTAACACTGATAGTGATGGAAGAAGATGCCCTGGTAGATGATATGGCAAATTTTGTGAAGGTACAACAAAGATTGTATTCAGTAAAGTAGAAGCTGGAAGCTAGTGCTAAAGCTCCAACCACAATATTGTTTACGGAGTTATATGCAGGAACCATGAGTAGAAAAGGCCAATCACCGCAAAACAACAGAGAACACGAAGCACAATAACAGACAATTATATGCATAAAGTGGTAATCAAAACTCAAAACCAAATAAATGAATGAAGGATTTAAGAGAATAGCAAGAAACCTGTTTTGCTATCACTTGGCCACCTGCTATATGTGAAAAGTATATGTTGTAGAAATGAGAGAGAAATAAAGGCGGGTTCTTCTCTGCAAGTTCTTCCAGATGTTTAACATAAGCAACTCCAGGGTTGCTAGGCGGAGGAATCACAATGTCCTGCTGGCCAAACCATTCCAGATCCTTTGTAAGGCCTTTTGATCGTTCCAGTCCAGTTTTTCTGAAGTATGCATCTGTAGTCAGTAACAGTTGTAAGAGGCTTACGAATTGTAACAACCAATCCCAACATAAGAAGACAAAGAATACAGATCGCAGCATAAGCAAGGTGATCTTTAAACAATCATCCCCTGCTTTTGCTCCTTATCCCCTCTCAAAGGCATGGGCCAGGTATGAGAGACTGATTCTTTCCCTGATTGAGCTGCATCGACAAAAGCACTCTAGCACCTAGTTTAGGTAATAGTTTGTGTTTCCTCCATAGACGGTTGACAAATGAGAATTAAAGGTGGGAAAAGACCCTCCCAAAAAACTCAAAAGTTCGGTTCAACTACCTTATCTTTCTTACAACTCAACAGAGCTAAATCAAGCATCAAGCTATCTCAACCTACGTAATGTTCAACGCGGATCAATTTGGTAAGAGAATTGGAGATGTGGACCTAGTTCTATGGATTTTGGCTGTATTAGAACGTGCATCTTTCAACCCATAAACATCTGATAAAATAAAATGCTATTCTTTTTACATTATTCATGCAGAACACATATGTTGGAGCACAATGGCCAGTTTATTCACGCATTCTTTCTTCAGAACACAATTCTCTCTAGGTTTTTAGTTCCTTGTACTTGAATTTTTTGGAAAAACTGGGGAGATTGCTTTGGATCACTAAAATTACCGTTAAGAAGGTGTACAATGGTTTGGAAGGTGTTTTCCAAATAGGCTATTCCCTGTAACAGCGACCGAGAATTCTTACTCGTGAGCAAGTCAGATCGAGACATTAGTGGCTGGAATACCATACCATAGTAGGCTGAGACCTGCCCTACAAGTTCAACTAAAAAAATTGAAGATTTTTACTTCTGGCATAGCCTTACCTTTAAACAACTATTGCAGACTAGAAAGTAATGGGTCCATTGAACAAGAGTTAACATGAAAAATTATCCAATGGTGAAAGTCCAGAGGTGGACTCAATCGGAGATAGCTAAAGATTAAAGACGCAAGAAAACAGAAGAGGAAACTAGAAAAAACTCACAGGAAACATCATCGGATTCATCAACAATCCGTTCAACAAAATCAAACACAAGCCTGCTATCAACAAGGTACTTGAGGAAGCCTTCCATTGTTGGCTTCCAAGTCTCACCCTTGCCGCTGCCACCGCGACCACCACCACCACCATCATCCACTGACAAAACCGACCCATCGTCATCCTCATCGTCATCTTCAACATCACCACCATTGGTCTGAACTTTCTTACCATCAACATTATGGAGTCTCATCGCAACAAACCTCATTTCCTCTGTTATCCCCTCCTTCTCTCCTGGGTACTGCTTCCTATACCTCCTCCTCTTCTTAATCACCGGCGGAGGAGTGGACGACGCATTTTCTGTCTCCAGTGCAGACTGATTAGAACACCAGGAGATTGTGGGTGGTTTGTTTCTTGAAATCAACTTCGGCCAATTCCACTCCGACTTCGATTGCAATGTGAAATTAGGGGTTTGGAGAGCTGGGTTGCATCGAATTGATACGAAATGCGGCGAGAGAGAAGGATTGGTGGGTTTTTCCATTGATAGACCTTGCAATGGTGCTGAAGAAGAAGAAGCGGAAGACCAGTACGAGTATGACATTTT
>JABCMJ010014760.1:0-30056 GCA_014822125.1 Arbutus unedo | reverse complement strand
CCCCCCCCCCCCCCCCCCCCCCCCCCCGCCTCTCTCCTGGGTTAGAGAAATGAGGAAACATAAGAAAAACTCGTGTTTAGTACCCATAAAAACTCCGTCTAAATTTTGTTGATATTCGGACTTGTTTTCTAGATCATGTTTGAACAAATGCGGCAACTTCATCTTCTTGCTCATTCCGAAATCACAATAAAGATCCAAGAATACAGAAATCACAAGCTTGTGTAATGTTGATTGTCCACCAAATACGACCACGGATTCGCAATCAAATACCAGGTTTAATGAGCCAATCCAACAAAATGAACGAAGGCTATCAATTTGGTGAAAAGCAACTTTACGAAAAAAACTAACAGTTTCGTCTTTGAATAGTACCCGGAAAGCAAGATGCTATGGAAGGAGGGAAACCCGCTAACTACGATTTGAATAGCCAGTTCAAGGATATGATCATACCATCAGTCCACCCAAAAGGATAAAACATCTTCCTTTACAAATGAATTTATGTTTATGTATAATTTACAACAAGAAATAGCACACACCAAAAATCAAATTACAGCCTGAAATGGCAAATAACAATAATGCTTTGAGGTTCCAAACCATAAGGATGACCAAAAAACAAAAACAAAAACAAGAAAAAGGGAAACGTACGCTATGAGGCTGATATGCATGGGGTGGTGATGTGGGTAAGAGCAGAAACTAAACAGAAAAAGAAGGAAATTCCTGATACTTCATCTTCATCCCCAAACATTGAAATGGACTAATAGTAAAAAGATGGCGAATGACCCCTCTTTGTATCCATGTACAAGCGACAGACAAAGCAGCTTCACACCTGCATCAAAATTCCAAAATAATCGAAATGATATTCCGCTTGTTTATTTGCTGAAGCCAAAATACCCAGAATTCCACATTAGAAAGTCATACACATTTTGTAGCGGAAGGCCAAATTCCTACCAAATTTTAAGAGTTAGCACTTAACTAAAGAGCGACAACACTACATGATAATTGATGAGACCATTTTACGCCAGAAACACCGCGAAGATCATGGAAAATGGTTGGTTAGAGAAGTAAATGCAACTAATATCTGCTGAAGAAATGTTGTGCATTATTCCAAAATGAGAACAGTAAGTCATTACTTACAGTGGGATGGCAGATAGAGGCGATGCTGCAGTGACTGTTTGTGTTTTCTTGTTTCTTCAGAAATCAAATAAAAAACAGAGAAAATCACGCATGCTCTATAGAGCATGATAAAGTTTTGAAACTCGTCTTCGAAGTAATGGTTCCAATCGGAAAGAAGGAACGCAACTCGGCCACCTTTTAGCTTCATACATCTCGTTCCACGCCTGTACTATCTCATCAACATTGAAGCCCAATCCTATAATCACAGTAACAACTATCAGAGATATTTCGTGATAACGAAAGCAAAGGGGAGAAATGTAGCAAAACTAAGCAATATCATACATATTTAGGTAATTAAGCAACACTCCTCCATCACATTTTCTTTGTACATGAAAATCGTGCCTTTGTAAATAAATAATATATGTTCATGAGTAAATTTTAAAAATATTGGTGGAAAAAAGTTCAGAACAATTTCATTATGTGCTGATTCTTTTAAAGACACAACTTTTTAAAACGGACAAACAATACGAGATAGAAAGGGTGTCACATATCGGAGACTTTAGGAAATACAAACCCAAAAATAAAAGTATCATAGTTATGCATATTACCTTCAATAGCAGTATTATTGGAGCAATGGTTCTTTATCATAACAGCTATATCTGTTGGCGAAGCACCGGCAAGTTCAAATTTCTCAACAGCAACCTCCAAACACTCTTGCCAGACAGGAAGTCCTACTTTGAATTCCATAATCGAGCGTTCATATAACATGGTGCCCCACAAAACGTTTATCTGGGACTTCATGTTTGCAGCCTGTTCTGCAGCCTCTTCTGCTGATACATCTCTATATAATCCCTCCAAACCAAAATCTTGCATTAGGGTTTTAACCTTATTTGTCTTTGACAGTTCGTTCAAACGCAACTTCTCTGCTTCCTCCCAAATCTGCATTCCCCTCTCCATATTGTCCTCCGCATTATTGTATAGCTGAAGAACCTCTTCTGTACTTGACCAATTTTCCAAGTCAACATTGGTTCCGACTGCATAATACCAACACAGTTTTGCCTGTTCGAACTGCTGTTGGCCTAGAGCTAAGAATCCTTCGTAGAAATCCGGTTTAATTCTCAGTGCTTCTTCGTATCTCTTTCCAGCTTCCAAGTATTCCTTTTGCGCCCAATCGTATGCAGTTTTGACCTGTGCAAGTACAGATTCTCTTGAAGAATCTTCATTAAAACACACCTTTTTCCTAGCACTGGACATGTGGACATTTCCCCAATTGAATACGGCCAAAGCTGCCATTTCCTGAAATTTTTCTGCTGCTGTGTGGAAAAGGTGTTGGGCTTCTTCACTTGTAACAGTCTCCTCTAATGCCTCAGAGTAAAGCTTCATCCCAAGTTCATGAAGATCCAAACACGCATCAGAATTGAATCCAACGTAGTTCTTGAAAATCTGAGCAAATTGGATAATCCAGTCATCAATGCAAGATGGGCCTGCTTCTTTTATCTTACTGTTTCCCATAGTTCCATTCTCTTTTAAACTATATTTTGTCTTAACCGTATCATAAAATGGATCGTGGTCAGGACTAACTTCAACTATATACAGCCGAATAGAACCGTGTTGTTCGGCTGATGCTTCAGCCCACCTCAGTTCTTCATTGGTGGTGATTGTGACAAAATCTCCTTCTGGGTCCCTGTATTTGATAAGAACGGCTTTTAAGCTCGGATATCGATCACATATCACCTCCCTCACTCTCAAAAGACTGCAATTGAAAGGCAACTGCGCCCATCTTATATCCTCCCCAAACACCAATTTAACACTCCTATTAGACTCTTCTCCTGTATTGTTATTTATTTTTTCCTCCACCACCAGTTTATCTTCGGCCTTTTTCTCCTCAACGTTGTCCTCGTCCCTCTTTATATCAGTTCTGTCATCCCCCTTCTTCTCCTCAACTTTTTTCTTGGCAATTGTTTCATCATTTTCCTCTTCTACCTTCTTCTCCTCAATCTTCTCAACTATTATGCTCTTCTTCTTTCGTGCCTTTTCTTTCAATACTTTTGGTGGAGGTGAAACACAAGGTGGTTCGACATATTCCGCAACCAAATCAGTTGGTATATCATTCGTTTTGGCTCCTTTCTTCTCAACGATTGTCTTCACCCTTTCAGCAATCTCTGTAGCCATGATATTATTCGGTTCCATTTTCAGAACCGTATTTACATCCCTCAGTGCAAATTCCAGCCTATGCAAAGCCTCATAACATCTAGCTCTCTTCAATAACGCTTTACTGTACTTGGGTGTAACTTCAAGAGCTAAATTGCACTCATGGATTGCCCTAGGGTACTCGCCGAGGCCCAATTGCATATAACTTTCAGCCATGTTACTCCTAAGATACGAAACATCTACGTGATTCCTTGGCAGCAACTTGATGGCTTTCTCATATTTCAACATGGCTCCTTCGTAGTCCCTCTTCTGAAACAACTTATTCCCCTCATCCTTCAATTCTCTTGACATTGAAATGAATACGGCCGTGTCTTTATCATATGCTTTAGGGCTATTAGACCCAACTTTACTTTCCTTCCCACTTGATTCGCCCAATTTTGTTGCCAACTGCTTCTTCTTCTTCCCAGTTTGTTTCCCCATTATGAACCCAACAACTCAAATTACAAAACCTTCAAAGTCAGATTTCTATAACTGTACTCTGAATCAAAACCCTAACTAGACCCAATCAAACATACGACAATCCCTAATCTTACAAAACAGTGACCAATCCAACATAAAACCTCCCAAAAGTATCCGAATCACTAATTTACTTAAGATCTCATCTAAAACCCAGACCAATCAATTCAATATAAAACTCAAATCAGGTGTAAATAAAATTCGGGGAAAGAGGTTAAAACACCCTCGTTTCGACCCAAGCTCTAATGGGTACTGTTCAATCTCGTAAAGCATGCATTACAAACACCTCCAAAACCCACCTCGTTTACCCAAGCTCAAATGGGTACTGTACAATCTCATTGAACATACGCTCAAAAGACCATAGAAATCCAAAACCACAAAGAAAAGAAGAATTTCCCGTTACCTCCGAATTAGGATAGGAATTGGTGATGCTAACCCAGGGCAAAAACAAATCCCAATTCGGAGAAAGAGAACCTAATTCAGCTACGAAAAGCTATTTTTGCAAACCTAAATTTTTCCTTGTTGTCAAGATACAAAAAATTCGGAGGATTTTGTAAGGAAACTTATCTGGGAAACAGAGAACGCTTCAATATCCTTGAAACGTACGAGAGAATTTCTGGGAAAACCAAGAGAGAGACTGTGACAAAAATTACTGAAAAAGCTTCGTTCTGGGAATAAATATCTGTCATCTATGGCTTTGGGGTTTGCTTGAATGGAAGGAAAACCGACCAAATCTTGTTGGTTAGTTGTTGCTTTTACGTTGTAAAACAAAAATAAAAAATAGAATAAAATATAAAGGAGAGTTTCACAGCTTAGTGTTAACGCCACGAAAAAAAATGTGGAAATACAAAAACCTTCCTAACTTTAGCAATAAATCAACGAACCGAGGGAAAAAATTTGTTTTGCCAGATAATAAAACGTGTTACACGTTAAAATAATATTATTTTATACATAAAATATTATCTAAAAATTATTTGAATATAGTATCGACACACAACACGTTTTACGCAAAGTTAAATTAAATCAATAGTAGGAGGAACATGGTGGGTGGGTCCCCCAGTTACGTGAACTCCAGAGTTGTTGGGACCGTTTTTGACACGAAAGCTTAACGGAAAACGGTATTCTTTGTTTATCCCCAAAAACAAAAAGTTGACTTTCAACACAAAAATATCTCAAATTATTGCACTTTTATGAAATCCACTTGGATTGACAATTTTATCCCTAGACGATTAGATAAAAGATTATTTTTAGGAGATAAAATTAAAAGAGGTATTATATTTAGAAGGATGACCTACATTTATGTGATATTTATAGAAGGAGATAAAAAATTAAATAATTTGGATGAGAGATTAAATAGGAGATATATTTTGACTTAGTTTGGATGATTTATGAAATTGAGGATAATGGTGGATAAAAAACTATCAAATGACTATTTTGTCATTGTGTTGTTTTAAACTTGATTATGCGTTGAATAAAGTTTATAAATACAAATCTAATGTATATAATTAAATTTGGATAATTTGAAATATAAAAGTAGATATTGTTTGGATGGAGTATTAAAAAAAGGATAAAATAATATTTAGTTTGGATGGACAATAAAATGAGGGATAAAATTATTTTATAGTTGTAATAAGAAAAATGTGGTATTATTTTTTACTAATATTCAGGGATAACTTTTAGACAAGATGGGGGTGCCTAAAAATAATAATCATCTATTCCTTTAACGGAAATTATTTTCGAATGGGTGAAAAGTTATCTCCTACATTTTTGTTTTCACAAATTATGTCAAATATGTCACGTCAACCTTTATACCTCTCGAGAAATTATTTCCCTTCCTTATATCCTATCCAAACAAATCCTTAAACAAAATAACTTGTTCTAAGAAATTATAAAATTGTACTTTATTCATTGTGATAAAATGACTTGCTATTTATAAGTTGGTAATTTGTACAAATAAAACATTATTAGTTGCTGCTCTTGATAACTTGACTTGCTTCTTACTATTAGGATATTTGCGCCAACTAAATGATACCAATTGCTCTACATTGTTCAGGGAGAAAAATAATGTTACTCATCAAATAAAATAAGAGTAAATTACACTGACGTCTCTTGAGGTTTCTGAAAAATACAATGTTCTTCTTGAAGTTTTAGAATTACTCTTATCTCTCTTATTTTTTTTACCTCTTTTAACGTTAAAATGAGTTGATTAAGTTATTAAAACATCAAATTGGATTAGGCTTTCTATTAGAGTAATGCTAGGGACAGAGATGTATCCGAAACTGTTAAATGTATGTGGGGCCATTAATCTATCAAGAACTTCACGTACATCTAACGATTCTGAACACATATGTGTTATTAAACTTTTTCTTTCTTCTGCAGCGGACTTTGTCAAATAGAGTACTACATATCCTAGCCCATTAAATAGGAAAAAAATGCTACATACTTAAATGATTACAGATAAATTCAAGTTGACAAAATTGATCGAAAAAATTACGTTCAGTCGGTCTCAAATAGAGTCAATCAATTTTAATTTAATCGAATTGAATTTTTTGATTTTTTAATTTCGTTCGAGTGTTCTATTTTTTATTACAATTAATTGAAGGAACCGAATTTATAAGATGGACAATTTTTGTTGGATGATTTTATTGGTGGTTTTTATCCAAATGCAGGAGTTTTGGACTCTATTGTCTTATTAGTCCAAAATTGGATTTATCACGTCGTCCAAAACTAAATCATTTTGGTCAATCGTGACAAAATTAAGTCCATTTCAATCAATTAGAAAGTCCCAAGATTCTTGTTCAAACTAATTTTATCCGACTCGATACATGTCTCTTCATAAAAACGATCGGAATCGGTATATATAATTATCAAATTCAATCTTTTATGCCTACAAATCAACCAAATCCGAAAATTGGTTCCATCCCTATTACATGCATTGAATTTTGTGTATAAATTCTGCAAATGTATTTAAAATTATTCAACACACATAAGTCTTTTATTATGTTTTTAATCTTCTTAATTACAAAAATAATTGATTTTAAACGCATCTTATTAAAATCTGAAATAAAAATTTGTGTACGTATGGGTTTCGGACCGAATCTAATTCACTCCACGTCTAGTACTCCAATAGTTTAATGCCACGTCACAATCGAAATAGCGCAAGCCTAAAATGGTACGACGCGGCTCTGTTTTATTGGTCTGCTTTCAGAGAGGCCAATCACACCCCCCGCAGTGTATTAGAATTCCTGGAGCCATCGCCTTCTTCTTCGTAAGAGCTTAAGCATCGAGTCCCAGCTCGTCGGCAAAGACTTCTCTACGTGGCGGACCACCGTTACTCTTGCTCTTACAACAACTAGGGTTTTGGTTCATCAAAGAGAGAGCTAAGATGAGATTGGTGTTGTGTTGTGCCCTAATTTTGACGATCACTTTGTTCAATCACGAAGTCTTGGCCGATCAGATCTTCCCAACTCACTCAGGTAACAATTTCGAATCCTCTCTCTGTTTCCCGAGGCAGTAAGAGATAAGGAGAGGGAGATTTTTGGGCTTTTTTTGGGTGCCTAGTAAGCTGGTTTTTCATTTTGGAATCCCTTTTTTTTTTTTTTAAATTTTTTCGTTCGTCTCAATCGGAAGAATCACACAATTAAAATGGTACTTAGGAAATTGAGAAAAGCTCACTAGCCAAAAATATTTTCTGGAGCATATCTGTTATAGCTGAAACTTCATTCAAGTGACAGTCTCCATGAGGTCGGAGGAGCATGTCTGATATCTGGGGTTTGGGCTAAGTGCAGTGTAGAGCAGGGACCAATGATGCCCATTGCCTGTGTTTTACTTGGCCTGCTTTTGACATCTTTATCAGTTACAAAATATTAGCCTAGTGGTGGGGATCTTACTGTGTATGTCATCACCCCCCAGTTCAAAACATAAGTTTCCCCTTTTGTCATCAGCGGCTTTGGTTGCTTGCTATTGGAAGAAATGTGTAAAATTAACAGTTGAGATGGGAGTTGTATATGGTACGAAAGCCGGGGTTTTCTGTAAAATTTGTGTCCCCACTGGTTTTTGCCATATTTATAGCAAGGGTATAAGAAGAAAGCTCGCTTTCTTGATAGTGATTTTGGTTGCTGCAGCGCTGATGTTTGTTTTGCTGTTCTATTAACTGCTGGTATCAGGTGGTTCCTTTGGTAGCAGCTCTCGGGAACCAAAATACAAAATTGAATTTCATCCAGAAGATTCACCTTTTCATCCTGTGAGTACAACTAGTGTCAAATTATGTCACATTTGGTCTCCTATTATGCCGTAGTAGTTGAAGACTTCTTGCACCAAAGAAGCATTCTTTAACATCTTCGGATCTTTAGTTAAACTGTTTAGAGGATTTTTGCTTGTGCTGCTATAGTATTTGCATTTTTATTTTGGTGTTTTGGGCTCCCAATTAATCTTCTAGCAGTTAGTGATCTTCTTAGCATTTTTCATTTGTGGTTCATTTGGGAAGATTTTAGTTGGCCATTGGAAACATTAATTGCGATGGAAGATGCTAGTGTCACTTAGTCATGTTTGCAGATTTCGGTCGTTGGTTATGTTATTTTTTTTTATACCCAACTACTTCGTCAGTTGTTTTATTGGTTGTTTTCTTATAACCTAATTTCTGTATCTTGAGTTCTATACCTGTCTTCCAAATTACCCCTTTTGACCATTGCACTTAGTTATAGTCCCGATCTTGTCATTGGTAGGGACTTGCAGTCTAATGGCATTGGGTTTCTACTTTCTATGAACTTACCTTCTAAGGTAGTGTAGCCTGTATTGGATTCACCATGGAGTGAGGAGTCCTCCACTTCTCAAACATTGTAGTATTGCCTATTCTTGAAGCATCTGTTTTTAAACTGTCCCACTAAAATTTTATATGTGGACCCTTATATTTGTCAGTTTTTGAATAAATTTCTTGCAACCTGGTCTTTTCATGTTTTAGTAGCTCAAAAAAAAGTATCTTCTCATGTTCTTTCTCCATTTTCACCCCTCTCTCATTTGTATCGCTTTTTCATTCTCTCTCTTCTCTGCAACAGTTGCTTACCACCATAATGCTGTCACTTGTAGCTCCACTAATTAGCCCTACTTGGTGTTGTTATAATGACATTTTACGCTATCATACATTCATATCTACTGAATGAAACACCTTTTGGCTCGCCTGGATCAATTTCCTTGCTGTGCCATCGAGTTTACTGATAGCATCGACTTGAAACGGAGAACTTGGATATGCCGTAGTTAGCACACCTACGCCATAGGTGTTTTAGATATGATTGGTGCAGTAATTTTGTTATCCCCGAATTGATGAATATTTGATATCTATGAAAAGATAACAGGTCAATATTCTTTGCGTATGAGGTCTGGGATTGAGATTTCTGTAAGGTTCTTGACATGTACACCGTTTCCTTGTGAGAACTGTAGCCATCTCGATGAATGTGCCATCCTCTCAAGCCCTTTTCTTTCAAATGCCATTTATAATCGAGCATGTTCTTTCCTCAGTTATTGTTTTACATCTCTCTGAAGAAGTGATGTGTCTTAGAATTGTAAATGAAAGTTCACTACAATTACCTTGCAATCAATTTCATACAGTGATGTGGATGGTGATCTTTGCTTTTCGCTGCTGATTTGTTTTCTATAGTTTCTCTTATAGCTGCCGGGAGAGTAGTTGATGCTACGATCTAATATTCGGGCCAATTTTGGTTTTTGCAGGATGACGACCAGGAGTCTATGATTATGCCTGATAAAAATGGGGACAAGTTTTTATGTTTCTTACCTAAAGTGGAGAAATCCAAGAGCGGAAAGCCAGTTTATCAACAGAACACAAGCAGCTTGATTTTGGAAACCGAGAAACGGATTAAGTTGAAGACACCGGACGAGATACTTGAAGTTCTAAAGGACCGATGCTTTATCAGAGTAAGGACCTATCACCCTTTTAACTTGTCCAACTTCGAAAATTATCTCAATACATTTACAGTACGAAGTACTGAAAATTGTTCCTGTGTTCCATATAAAGCTTGATGGACTTAATTGGTTTAACCTACCAACAAATTTTTGGGTATTACTTTTTCTATAATTCAAGATGTTTATATGTGCGAATATGTTATGCAGCAAGAGGGTTGGTGGACATATGAATTGTGCTACCAGAAGAAGTTGCGGCAAGTTCATTTGGAGGATGAAAAGGTAACTCCTTAAAGTGCCTCTGAAGTTGCGCTCAGTCTTCATTTAGGCCATTCTTTTGCAAATTGAATTTGATTGTTCCCATTAATATTTTACAAATCACTTTTTACTTTTGTTGATACTTCTACTAAACGGAAGGCAAAAGCATGTCATAAATGAATATTGAAATTTGCTTAAAAGTTTTTGATGGTAAGTAACCAATTTGCAGTATAATATTTGGATATCATTAAGGAAGTTTCTGAGTTCTTTTGCTCCCATTGTTTGACGAGTTTCTTTGTGAAATTGTCAGTCAGACCAGATATCATCATCTTTTAAAGACATATTTGTACAAACGGCAAATGATAATGGAGCGTAAGAATGTTGTCCGTGATACTTTGCTGAGAGGAAAAGCTTTTTCTGCTATTCCACGATTAATAAATTTCATACACAATAGAGGGATATGATAGATTTACTTATTTTTTGATAGTGATTCAAGTTCTTTCATTTTCTCCTGATCATTGATACTAGAAAAAAATGTTCTTTTTTCTTTTGTCCTGGCCCATGATCTAAATGAGTTGCACATACACCCTAGTACCTCGACATTGAGGGCATCCCCCAAGCGCAGGGGTTTTCTTGACATTTCTGATTGGCTGTCTTGTATTTCTAATAAGTTGTTTAATCATTGATATGTTGAATCATCTATATAGTGGGAGGGTTTAGATCGATCTTAACCAGATCATTAACTAAAACTGAACTGAACTAAATGTCGCGATTTTAACTTGAATATGCATACATGGCCCACACAAATAGAAAATTAAGGAAACAACCAATGTCAAAAGTCCCTCTAAATTGTAAAACGGGATCCTTTTTATGAAAAGTTTCTATACAAAACTAAGAAGCGATTCGCATATATACATAAACTTTGCAAATAAAGTACATCACAGTCATCATGACCTGCTACTCCTGAGTTTTGGTGCCAGGTTTGAGTCTCTGTCATGGAATAAACTTTTATCATAACAAGTTATAATGAGGTATTGGGTGCCTTGCTAAAAACTGTCTGAATATGAATTTTCCTGGTATTTGCCTTCTGCTTGAGAAATCGAAGAACAAATTGTCCAGTCCATGCTCAGTTTGGAGCCAGACTTCAAAATAGTTGAATTAGGTCAACTTGGTTGCTGTGGCATAACAATTTATTCCTTTTTTGCACGTTCGAGGTGTGTGGATATAATATAGGTTACAAATCATTGCACAGGTTGTTCAAGAGTTTATCTTGGGTGTTTATGATGGTGAGGCTACAGCTGCTTACAACCAGAATCTTTCTGACATTTCAATACTGAAAGATCCTCGCTCAAAAGATGCGTCACAAAGGTATGCATTCTCACTACATGAAGATGACGTAAATTAAATGGTAAAATGGCCGAAGAGGAGTGCCGAGTTGGAAAATAAAATCTCATTATTGCATTGAATGCTTCATGCAGATATCATGCTCATCAGTATACAAATGGAACTATCTGTGATCTCACAAATCAGCCTCGAGAAACCGAGGTAGGGAGTTCTTTAAGAGCATTCAGGTTTCTTATCAATTTTTTCTTATGCATGCATATATTTTATTTATCTCATTTTATTTTTTCAGGTGAGATTTGTCTGCTCAGAACCCAGAGCCATGATTAGTTCTATTACTGAGTTATCCACTTGCAAGTATGCTCTTACAGTTCAATGCCCAATGCTTTGCAAGCATCCGTAAGTCACTCACTCTTTATTCTCTTATGTTTAACTAGATTGATCACCAGAAAAGCCAGTGAGAAGGTTTAGTCATCCTTTTAATAGTATTTTTATGACTACCATAAACATTGCCTGTTTTCCTTGCACTCTCTAATATCATTTCAAGTTACGTGCACATTTCACGTGAAATTGTGGCATTAGTGTATAATCAATCGAAAATTTTGTTTGTCGTTCAAAACCAGAGACCAAAAAAATGCACTCACATTGAATGTCGTTTCAAATTACAAACTTGAAAACCTTCTCTTGGTGTGAATGTGTTCTCGGCACCAAATGCCCCACCACTGTCATATTACTCGACACGTGTGCCTGGAATTTTCTTGTTCGCTGCTCCAACAGATTGGTCTGAATTTGCAGATTGTTTCAAGAAGAGAGACCAGTATGGCATACCATTAACTGTAATGTGCTCCCGAAAGACCAAAGAGAACCAAAAGTGGAGGAAGACAGTTTTGAAGACGAGAAAATTACCATGGTCACAGATGTTGAATATCCATCTTCATCCGATTCAGAACAATATGCAACATAAACAGATGTTTTAACATTTTCTTTTTCTAGTTACCCGCCAGAGAAGCTAAGTATTTAACTTTCAACATCTAGAACTCTTGATTTCTTTTTGTAACTTCTTTTATAATTTATGGAGAATAATTTGTATCTGGGGCCGAAGGCAGGGTCCTACTCGGATAAATGCGAACCTTCCGCAAAGTTTTTACCATTTACTCATTTACAGTTGGTCCTACTCAGATGCTGCAAATGGTCCTGTCTAAAACAACTGTAAAGGAGTAAGCTAGCTAGGTAACAACCAAACAGGGTCTACTGCAGATGCTGTAAGATGTCTATAGTTCCGTTAGCATTTCTGACACTGCTTGGTGTAACCTGAAAGTATAATTTTTTGGGGGAGATTGATTTTCATGCTTCTGTGACAATTCATTACTCTTTTCATTTCGTCCCCTTATCGTTGTGGATGTACAACTTGATGGGAAAATATATTTTTGTGTTCTTATTTATGAGTCGGCTTCTCTCCTAGGGATTGGACGTCCAGCTCACCGGTGGCCGATCTTCAACTTCTGTCGTGAAGACACGGCTCTTTGAAGTTCTAATACACTTCAAGTCTTTCAATGGGGTCAAGACATTATTTTTGCAATTCCTTCGTTGGACTAGTTAGCCACGGTTAACGAAATTCTAATACTGTAATCCCAGATTATTCCCTAATGGCTGGGTTGGCCTTTTCAGACTTCCTTGAGAGTTAAATTGCAAATAATACATTGTATGAAGTGTACTTTTGCAAGAACATTTTCCACCAGAGTGAGAGGTAACCCTGGATGAACAAGGGATATGCATACGTAAATACATACAGACACGTGCTTACAAAAGTGCATGAACGTGTAACCATAGACGAGAACAGTAGCCTGACTCAGAAGATTGAAGAACCCTGAATCTGATAACTTAAAAATGCTTCACATTTATCATAAAATCAAATTGCAGAACAACATCTCACCATCTCTGACAGTACAGCTGACAATGTTTCTGCAATTCTTTGACACGGGAAATATGGCAGAAAACTGGTATTTAATTTCCAGTCAAATTAATGTAACCAGAACTAAAACACCCGCTATGGTCAGAAAGTAATCACCCGTTGACTTAAGCGATGCAACATGGAACCCGTATCCACGGACGGGAGCTATACATTTCATATTCAGAACTATGCTCATCTCAATGGGAGGCTGAAACTTTGTCAACTTTTTCACCATTTTCTGCAGAAACAAGCAGAGCCAAGTACTCGTTTATAGCTTCTCCTTCTCTCGTAACTTCAATGTCATAATCCGATAAAGCATCTGCTTTGTGCAGTTCCCCCGTAAGTTCATGTTCCATCTCCACATCCCTCTCTTCGATTTTTCCACTAGGGCCCGCATTAACATCACCATCAATGATAGGGGCTTCATTGAGGCTCGACGAGCCTTCAACGCCACCACCTTCTGGACTCAAAATATCAGCATCAGTGGTGTTAGGTATTGGAGCAAACGTATTTGCATTCTCATCAGGGTTATTTTGGTCGGTTTGGCCGAGTAGATGACCTAATGCTCGATCTCTAGTGCCAAATGCCCTCACGGCTGCAACCACTGCAGACCAAAGTTAATATACAATAAGAGTGAAATCTGCATCAACTCGTTCTGCTAAACCACAACAGCCACTGCAGTTATATTAGAAGCACATGAGGTTGAAATAAGAGTAACAACTTTTTATTCATACTTTGGCTTCCTTTACTTTTTCAGTTTAAATCTTTGAAAACAGGGCACAGGAGTGTTGCTAAGGTGAGAAGATGCTAATATAGAGTCCTGAGGCACTTTTCCCATGTTTCAAAAACATTTCCACATAATTCAAAGCACGTTCATGCATTGCTAAGAACTTTTCATGCGCCCATCAACGTAATGACCATTGCTTGGGTTGTTATGTTATTAGCATTTAGAAAAACACAAATACAATGGTGCCATAGCATTATCCCCAAAACTGCATGTTAACATTTTCCCTGTGTGAAACCCATACACCTCGTATACAAAATAAAAAGTAACGATGACTCTTGCTTTTACAGTCAGTGAAGGTGCTTTGATCCTGATGAGAGAGAGAGAGGTAGCTTTGATGAGTATGTCTCTTAAGAATGACGGGTCACGACTCTTTAACAGTATGCGTAAAATCAGCAGAACGCAAGTCAAATAGCGGAAACAGACCCAGGGGCTAATGAAATCCAAAAGAAAAAACTAGGAATATCACTACAATGATTTTACAAGTATTAGGCACCTGATGCTCTCTGAAAACCCATGGATATAAGCTCTTCAATAGCAGCATCAGCTGCTTGACGCTGTCTTTTACGTTTCTTTGATTCAATATCAAGCTGCAAAAAAACAACTAAGTGATTAGAGTCTGAGACATACTTGGCGTCTGAAATAATTGATGCAATGACACCAAAAATCGATCACTAAATAGAGGTGATAACGTACCTGCATGGCAGAATTAGACTCTGGATTTGTCAAGTCATCCAAAGCTTTCTGTGTGTCATTCTCATTTCTTCTAAGTGCTTCTGCAGCAAGATCTTTCGCAAACCTGCCAAATCCAATGCCAGTCAGATTGATTAATGACTGTTAAGTAGAATTTTAGTTCAGCCATTATATTCAAGATCAGTTGATGATATCAGTTCACATTTTAAGTAAATTTCACAAGAAAAAAAAGGAGCTCTGGCACTTGGGCTGCCTCATAAGTCATAACCTAAGTTCCACACTTTATTATTAAACAGTTTCTTATATTCACTTCTCAACTCCACGAGTAAAGCTGACTTCTATGTGAGAAAAAAAAAAAAGATAATGGCAATAGATGCATTGGCTTCTTAGAAAGGGGAAAAAGGCAAGGACGATTAATAACAAGCAGCAACTCCATCAAATTAAAAGAAAACTTTCCCTCCTATTCCTCTGATAAGCAAGACATTGTACATAAAATATTGCCAGCAAAGGAGAAACCTTGGTACACAACTATATGAGATCAAACAAGCTCAAAAAAGCAAACAAACAAAGAACCTTCATTTCCCTTTGTTAATACTTTTGACTACTTTCAAAAGAAAGGCCCCCAACCTTTCCATCCTGCCATGCAAAGATAGAATATTATGAGATACCAGCAATGCCACTATAAACTCTCTCACTTAAGTTCCACTTACCCAATGGACACCAATTCATTCAGCCTCTGGAGATCTACAGGTTTCCTAAGGGGTGTCATTCCATAACGCTTCTGCTCCCTGCCATTTAAGCACACAAAATGTAGGTAAAGATCACTGCAGCATAAAAGAGGATAAAAGTTGATCGTTCACTACATCAGAATGGAACTCACTTGATTTCATTATTGCGCCGAATGTCGTCCTCCTGTTTTTGCACCTTTTTTGCCTTGTCCTCAACAAGAAACCCAACAGCAGCCTCAACATCCTGATTGCTCATGCGCAGAGCCCTTTTAGCATCATTTTCTTTATAGCCCATACTCAGGAGTAGGGATAGGGCCTCATCAGTCACCTGAAGCTGAATCCAGAAACAGACAAGCTTAGTTGAAACAGAATAAACCAAAAATTTACTCATAGGATTATCAGCGAAGCCAGAAAAAAACAAGGTGTCATCCTTGAAGCAGGGAAAAAGGTCAGAAAGCGGGGAGACACAAGAAAGTAATAGAAAACTAGAAAGATCTAGGAAAAACTAACAGCTTTTGGTTCAAATCTGGTTTGAAAGGAACGGGATTACAGCACAATTACCCCTTTATTGCAAAAGAAAAGCACAAGGGGACTAGCAAAGGAATTTCAGAAGAAGGTTAGTGACCTAAATACGAAAGAAGGCATGCTGAATATTTAGTAGGATAAGAAAGAAACATAAAGAAATTCTGACCTGGAAGTATTTAGTTTGTGCATCGCTCAAGGCCCGCCTAGATTTTTCAAACTGGCCACTGTGGTATGCAACCACTCCTTCCAACAGTTCCATCCTCAGGTGTCTATAGAAAAGCAGTACAAATAAACAACATCGAATAGCAGGAGGGGATTTACCTTAAGTCATTAAAGCAGGATAATACTCACAATGCGATCTCCGGATGACATCCTCCTTGAAGGACTCTAAGACGACTAGCATCCTTCCCATGAGCTCGTTCAATTCCTTCCCTTGCTCTTGAAAGGCGTATTCCAGCCATTGAGAGCCAACTGATGTCTCGAAGCATGAAGTAGCACCACACCATATCTATTTGTAGTATTGGGACATTGTCAATCAGCTGAAGTCAAAAGACAAAAAAACAAAACCATTTAGAATTACACAAATGGAACATGAACATACGATGTCATGAAGTTTATGGTTGCTTCTTATTGTTTCAGTGTACTCTCAACCAAAAGCAAGTCATCCTCAAGGTTGCACTAAAGAGTATGTGTCTTAATTTGAATGATACTTGCAAAGTCTAGGAGTTGGCTAACTCAATAAAAACCTTTTCATGGAAGAATCACAATTATGTCCAAGATAATTAAATTGCTTCTCTTGATAAGTCAACTACTTCTAAGATGGCAAAACTGCCTACAATATTCATGGGAAGTTATTCGGCAATTGAAAACATATATGCATCATGACATGGATCTAGACAATAATTTCTCATAGAAAAACCTTCTAAAATACAGACCACTCACCTCAATGACTTTGGGGTTGCAAAGAGAAAAGGCCTCCTGCAAGACATGAATAAAGTACATTTAAATTCCTCTGGCTGTTAAATGCAGAAACAAAAAAATGAAATGGAAGGGAAAAAATGCACCAGAGCCACATACACATGGGATTATGTGGTAAATACATATTCCCAGCATATGAAGAACAAAAGGTGCTCAAGCAAGCAAGTTGCATTTCAGGACCACTAGAGGTATTAAAAATCAATTCTAGGAAAATTAAGGAAGAAAGCAGCTATGGCAACAAGCCAAAGTTATCCCCTAAGCTCCAGGCCAACGGTGGGGGTGATTTTAAAATTCCGTACTTGCCCAGACTTAAAATGTCAAAAATAAATATAAATAGACTAGAAATGCGTTCATCCAATGACAGTTACAACGTGAACATTCCATCAAGTAACTTCAGGAACCCTGAATCCCATTTTGTTTCACCAAGTGCTCTCTGGTTACGAACCTCTCCCATGGCAAGCACTTCTAATGCATCTTTATACTTTTCCCTTCTAAGTAGCTGTTTAGCATTTGCATGAAGCATTAGACCCATCATCAGAGCCCTGTCAAATTACAATCAGGTCAAGGGTTTTCGTACGAATCAAATGATGGAGTTTAAAGATTTAAGAAAGACGTTTGGCTGCATAAAACATCTACAATACCCTTTCAAACACTATACCTTTGATCAGTTTCAGATCCCAATTGTACTGCCACTCCACTTTGATTTTCAAGTTCCATATTGAAGTCTTCAATTGGTAACGAACCATCTGCATGTCTCTTGGCCAGTGAAGTCGCAGTAGACCTGTGAGTTTCGTGGCGTTACTAACAAACTCAAGGTAAAATCAAAAGCAGTTAGTTTGTTTGAACAAGCTGCAAAAAATAGAAGCATTAGCATAATCTTGTCATCTACAGAAGCTATATGGATTGCCAGCCAACAAACTTGTCAAGCAAATACACTCATGACTCATCCATACCATATGCAGAAAATATATGGAATAAAAAATGGATCATGGCTGACGCGGAAGTCAAAGATGATGGTATGATTTCTCTAGTATACCTCACAACACATGTATAGCCAGATGATAAAAAACCCAGAAACCCGATTTTTGCCCCCTCTAGTTACACTGAATAAACATAAATTCCGGTAAAAAAGTATAGGCAGAGAAAGAGAGATGCAGTCTAGAGAGAGAAAGAGACTGACTTGAGTCGAGAGAGCCTACTAGACCGTTCTTCTTCGGCCATCAATTCCTCCTTCAGGGCCTTACCTTGATCAGCACAAACCCGACTGACCAAGACCTTGGCATTATTCTTGATGCCTAATTGGGTTAGATTCTGGGTCCCATCGCCGTCCTTCAACACCTTCCCCGCGCAAATCAGGTTGATCGACTCAGGCCCACACTGCGATCGCTTCGCAACCTCTTCCCTCAACATGAGTACCGTCCATTCTTCCAATTCCACCTCTAACACCCCCGACCATGCTCCCCCAATCTTCAGTTTCGCCATAATTACAGAGAGAGACTATATATGATGTGTCTTTTGCTGTAAACTTTGGGGGGAAGAATTTGGGAAGAAGGCGGAAACTTTGGTGAAGACGATGGAGTGAAAGAGACGGACTTATTGTGCTCAGTCCAGTGTCATATACACTAATGGGGTTTTCTTGGGGGTTAAGATTTGGTGTTTTTTCTTTCAGTTCTTTTATGGGTGGCATCATAAAAATATAACAACATAAATTGTGAACATCCAAATATAAATATATTTATAATAGTTAGATGCATGTAATTTTTTTTATAATTATATGAATTTCACGCTTATTTAATAATTTTAAATATATTTATATTTAAATATATACAAATAATTTGTGTCCTTAAATTTAATTCTATGTATCACTAATTTTATACTACGTTTTTTATTAAATCACATCTCTACATAATATAAATTTCTAAACGTATTATTTTTAGTACTGGTATAATATTTTTTTATATTAATGTTTTAATATGTCATTGTGAATTTATCGCTGTAATATAGTATATACTTTTTAAATAATATTATTCATCACAAAATTTTATTAAATAAAAAAAAATATCACAATTTTAAGCTAATTAAAAATTAAAAAATCTAATTACTTACAGAAGGAAAATTCATAATAGGTCCTAAAATAAGCAGCTATAAAATTTAACTAGTTTTAAAGGGCTTGAAACATAATAATTAATATTGACAATAAAATTGTTTTTATTGAAAATAACATTTTCTGCCTTATTTTTAGAATAATCATGGTATAATTAATAAATTCGATACCAATGGAGAAATGACAGGTACATATCGAAACGCCCAATACATACCAAACCATCTATTACAACCCGATATTTGAAAATGGTACAATATACCATGAGAAACGATTTACACTTACGGTACAATATTTTTTATGTTTTAAAAGAACCTTACGAGTTCTAAAAAACTATATGTTCATAACTTCTTACGGCTGAAAAATTACTGATGACATTCTAGGGTTCAAAAGCGATGCATGTTGTGCTTGAGAAAGAGAGATCGGTAGTGATATTGAGAAGGTGGATCGCAATAAAAAAACGAGAACGCACACACATCCATGGACGCTGGTGTATATACACGTGTATGTATATATAAGTTTTCGGGCCATTCAGGATCACTAATATGGGTCTTCAATGGGCCAAGATTCAACAAACTCAACAGTCCAGTTAGACGAGCCTCTATTTTTTTGGCCCATATATCGGAAAATGCATGATCCCAGTGGGATTGATAAACGGAAGCCCGTCTTTTGTCTTGAAAATGGTTAAACAATGGTGTAACTGATAACTCCGAAGTCCGATCATGGTCGCCACCGGAGAAAGAGACACCACGGCCAAAACCACCACAAAAAGCCGAAGTAAAAAACCCCAAATTTCCCACCACCTGCAGCAGCAACAGGGCCTCACCCAGCTTCTCTACCTCGTAGCCTCTGCCACCACTGCCGCCCACTCCTTCCTCTCCGACCACGACCTCCGCCTCCTCCCTTCCCAAGCCCTATCACTCGAATCCCACATATCCTCCACCTCCATTTCTCTATCCAAACTCGTCTCTCTCCTCCCAAACCCTCACCCTCTCTCCCCTCCGCCAAACCCACCCACCTCCTCCTCTACCCCACCCTCCTGCTGGTTCGACCGCTTCCTCTCCGCCGCCTCCGAGGACGACTACGACCCCAGATGGGTCGAAGCCTTCCGCATGTCCAAATCTTCGTTCTCTCTACTCCTCCGACTCCTTGCCCCTTCTCTCACCTCTCTCTCTCCCATTCCCCCAAACTACGCCCTCGCCGCCGCCCTCTTCCGCCTATCCCACGCGGCCTCCTACAAGTCCGTTGCCCGCCGGTTCATGCTGGACTCTGCCACCGCTTGTCGCGTGTTTTACACGGTATGCAAAGCAATTACTGATAGGTTGGGTCACTTGTTCGAATTTCAGTCGGATATCAAGAGAATTGTGGTGGGTTTTGGTTGGATTTCGCTTCCAAATTGTTGCGGGGTCTTAGGGTTCGATAAATTTCAGATAGATGGTGACTTGTTGGGCGAAGATGGGTCTTTGATGGTTCAGGCATTGGTGGATTCAGAAGGGAGGTTTCTAGATGTTTCGGCTGGGTGGCCGAGTACGATGACCCCTGAAACAATGTTACGCCAATCGAGGTTGTTTTCAGGCATCGAAGAGTCTAGAGAGTTGTTGAATGGGCCATCGTTTGAGCTAAGTGATGGCAATTCACTACCTCAGTACATATTGGGTGGCTCCTGTTTCCCACTCTTGCCCTGGCTTCTCCCACCTTATGTGAAATTAGATGATAGGAATGGGTTGAACTCATCAGAAAGGGCATTTAATTCAGTCCACAGAGAAGGTATGGAATTGGTCGGGACAGCTTTTGGGAGAGTTCGGGCGAGGTGGAAACTGGTATCGAATCGGTGGAAGGAGGAATGCATTGAGTCTTTCCCTTTCATTATTGTTACTTGCTGTTTGCTGCATAATTTTCTTATCAAGTGTAGTGAGGCATTGCCTGATGTAAATGTTGGGGATTCAGAAGACCAAGAGCTGCTGCCTGCTTTTGAAGGAGAGGTGGATGAGAGTGGAAAGAGGATTAGGGATGCGCTTGCCTTGCACCTATTTCGGGTGAGTCAGAGGAGATAAACAATGTAGGTATGCTGCTTTTCCTTTTCGTTAAACTTAATGATGGAAACTTGAAAGTAGCTTTAGTAAAGTTGGATGAGTTTTTGAGGTCATTGCTAGTTTGTTGTTTTAGTGCTTTAGTTTTGAAAAGTGTTCTTTTAGTTTGCTGTTCATTTGGTTTGAAATGGAAAAGGAAGTGAATTGCCTCACCAGTAACATGCTGTTTCAGCAGTTATTTCATTGGTACCTCGATCGTCTTAAAGGTCTAGGGAGGTAGGTAACTCAATACTGAAGTGTAAGATGAAGGTCGATGTTGTTTTATTTGAAACCATCCAAATTGTTAGCAATTAGTATGGTACTTGTTCACGGATAGATCTTAGAGTTCAAACTAATACAAAACAGCTAATGAGATTCCGAGTCCTTCCAAATGGAAGAAACATCTGTATACTAAATCATTGAAATTTGAAGCACTTTTATGAAATGCAATTCGTTACAGGTTTATGGCGGTGTTAGACTCCTCTCTTTCTTTGTGCACACCACTCAATACTTTACTCCGGTGTCTAAGGTGGTAAATGTGAATTGTTGTTTGGGGAATTTACGGAAGTTTGAAGTTGTAGGAGACTGATCTGTCTCTTCCTGGCTTCACAACCATTCTCTTGATCAGCTTTTGATTCTTTGCCATTTGATTTCATATGTAGGGGGTGGCTTAGCTAGTAGATTAGTCGAGGTAGCAGGACATCTCTTTTATTTATTCTTTTGGCGGTTAGGTAATGATATGTTGAAGACCACACATTAAGGGAATGTCACACCTTTACAGGAAACGGCAACCAACACAAAATCAAACTGAAGCTGGAATGCCGGATGGGACATTCTTACCCAAATTTTGATACTAGAATTGTCTTTTAGGAAGTGCATGTGTAACGATTTTCTGATATGTAGCAAGGCCGGGATAAGTCTCTTGTCCGGGCCAATTGTCTGCAACTAGTCTGAGCTACTCTCTTATTTTGTATATATTTGATTGCTTCAAGAATTAGACGAGCTACTGTGATCAAACATAAGTATTACTGTCAGTCTAGAAGGTTGTCAAATCATGAATCGACATGATCTTTTTATGAACAGTGAATCGTAACGGTTCGGTCATAATTGGAATTATGTTTATAGGCAGATAGATATAAAAAACTCATTATTAAATTGAAAGCTTAGCCTTAAAACTAATATAAAAGTATATGTTTTAACAGCGATTTGTAGCCTAGCCTAGTAGGTAAGAAACTTATTTAATGGCAACATATGTCGGTTGGCTCAAAGCTTTGAGTCCTGATTCGGATGATACAAAAATTAAAGTGAATGATTTATGAAAATGTGTGTTCACATATGATAATTAGACTTAATAGTATTCACAACCATTTGAATAATTATGTCTTACCATATGAAAATAATATCATTATAAAGATGTTTGGCTCATCTAATTCATTAGAACATGTATCTCAGCATTTGTGTTCGATAAAATTGAAAAAAAGAAGTGTTAACATGCTCCGAATAAGAATCGATATCTTAATCAAAACATGGTTAATAAATTTTGCATGAGAATACAACTTTTTAAACATAACACTATATGAAGTGACAATTATTGCATTTTCCAATTGCTTGCATGAATGGAATCGTGAACCGAACTGTGAATCGAATACTGAATTGCACGTTTAATCACCAATTTTGTCTAAATATTGATTCACTTATTGATTTGTATATAGTTTTTCTATAATTCGTGAATCTAATCGCGAATCCTGCGATTTTGACAACCATGCTGTCAGTTAGTGTTTAGTATTAGGTGATGAACCTGATACGAGGATCTTGTGCACTATGCGACGTATTAGTTGACTCGCAGGCACGTGCTCTTATTTGTTGGTTGGATCCTTGTAGTGCAGCAGAAGCTGAAGGTTGGCTGTTCATCTGGCTCTTGCCTTTCTTGTTATGCATTCTAGTTCTTGCCCCATTAAACTTGAGAACCTTTTTTTATTGCCCAGGTTAAGCTGTTTTACTTGCAAATTTATGCCCTTTAATTTTCTACTATTTCCATATGCTTATCTCACTAGCTTGCTACTATGACCAATTTGGAAGATGGAAAATTACCATATCCTCAAATCTCCGCTACATGAACACTCATGAATCGAGCTGGCTAGTGGATGCACTCTGCCTCTGTATGGTTTTGTGTTTGGAATATGTTTTTTGGGTGTTTCATGCCGAAAGAAGGCAGTTATGAAACCTTTGCTGTCTTTCTTTTGGGATATCATCAAATTTCCATATCGCGCTCAAGAGTTCCCCAGAAACTGAATCCGTGAACTCATTTTGTCGACACGCGATTTGGATACTTCCCTAGAATGTTCCTGCCTCCTTTGATGAGTGTTGCGTGTTACCACCGCTGTTACGATTCTACCAGGTTAGAATGAATGAACACGACGAGGTTCTTGAATGAAATCATCTGATGGTACTATTCCTACTGTTATAACTCCCAACTACATTGAAGCTGATGGGCCAGAAAAGCTGTTTGTTAAGGTATCGAGCACAAGGGCCCAGCTTTTCCTGTTGGATTCATGGGGCAGCACAACTCACTCCCTCTCCACGCACCAACTTGCGTACCTTTCCTTTGCAGCTCACCCGCTTCACAAAGATCCACAAACCATGTGCCATTTGGAGGATTTGAATGCTTTTCGAAACTGGTTTAATGTTTTTGAGTTTGACTGAAAATATACTGACTAATCATTTGACATTTTTTTTTCTCTTGATTTTGTACCTGATTTGTGTAAAAAATGATTAATTATCCATTTCGACAAGAGGAGTTAAAATATTAAAAATATAGATCGGGTTGATGAAAATTCAGATGAAACGATTTTAAAGATATTAAAAAGAGTGATTTTTAATGATTTTTTTAAGGTTTTTAGTTATAATTTTTAACGGCTTAGACGAATGATTAATGTTAAATAAGTTATTTAAAAGGTCAGTAAACAGAGAAAAATCCATTGTGTTTATGAAAAATTGATATTGGTCGGAGGGAGTACTAGTTAGTTAATATTTGTCTTCTTAAGACAGTAGAAAAACAGATGGCTAATTTTATGAAAGTAACTTTTAATATCAATATTCCATAATAAAACGCTAATTTTATTATTTTACATTAATTAAACAGGGATGGTAATTTGTAACGAATTGATAATTATCTAAATCAAACTGTTTAATTTTTTTTGAACTGTAACTATTTTTTTCTAACAAGTATGGGTATGATAAAAACAGATAAATACCGTTTGTTTTTTGTTAAGTTATGGTTATAGTTTAGATCAATAACCGAATCGGGTTCCAAATCTAATCGAAATTAAAATGATGTCATTATATATATATATATATATAATTATAATTGTAACCCTTACTTCTAAACTTAAATATAAGCGGCACAATATGAGATTTGAGAAATTGATATTTAGAAATTGGAAGACTCGATTCTCCACTCTCTAACTATCGACGATCGTTCATCTAATTGGATGTCGTTTTTTGTACATATTTTGTTGTTTATCAATCTTTTGTAGGATTTTGATTATGGTTTAATTCAGTTTGGATATTTTCCTAACTGAATAGTTAATCAAATAATTTAATTATGAAGTATTTTTTCCCTTCATTTAATTATCGGGACGATTTTGAATAGTATATAATAATATTCGCAGATAAAATATAATTATTTTAATAATTGTCCCGATCATCCTAAAAATCCATAAAAATAGCCATGAAGATTGGGCCAGTTTGTAAGATGCCCAATGATAGAACGACACGTGTGAGCATCATAGACGTGCCGTACTGTCCATTTACATCGTGAGGTTGGGCGGTGGTCGGTGCCGTGTATCTTCCGCGACGGTAAAGATTCGCCAATCCCAAAATTACGCTTTTGACCATTATTCTTTGTTTAATTACCAAGAAAACCATCTCGTTTACCTGATTGGCAATTGTGACCTAGAAAAGAATTGAATCTATGGCGGTTCATCTCTCTCTGTCTCACTTATATATATACCCAACCCCATTTGCCCTATATTCACGTCATTACAAACCCCTTCGAAAGAGATCCCATCGATTTCTTCATTTTCTCTCTCTAAAAATGGCCACAACAGCCATGCTCCCGTCTGAAGATTGCCTCCTTCGCCCCAATAATAGCTTCCACTACAAAGCCATGGCCTCCCCTCTCTTCAATCGCCACCTTAACCCTAATCCTAATGCCCCATCGAAGATTTCTCGCCAACGAAAGCGAAGTCCAGTGGGGCCTCCGTGTCGAAACCGTGGCCAAGATCGGACGTCGGTGGCGGGATGTCCCGCCAAAAACCTTATCATGGGACAGGTTAAGATCCTGAAGCGCGGGGAGGAATTGAGGCCGCCGCAGGTGCCAGATAAGAAGGATAAGAAAGGTCGTGGGTTTGGCGAAGCGGATTTGGTTGTTTGCTCCACGGATCGGTTGGGGCCCGAGCCGGAGACCGTTCAGAAGCAGATTAGGGTTTCGGATTTGAAACTCTATGCCGGCTCCGCGGCTGTCCTCGCTTCCCCGCCGCCGAGTTCGGTTCCATTTCCGGGTTTCTTCGCGAAGAAGCGAGATTCCGCGTCGAGTGATCTCAGGCGATTACTTCGGCTTGATCTGGTGTGATATTATTAGCTGGTCTGGCGATTACGGGTCGAGCTTAGGGTTTACTTAATTACTTCGGGTTGTTTGCTTTCTCTCAAAGTCCCTTCCTTTATTTTTTCAAGAGGAAGGCTGAGTGTTGAAGCAAATGAAGCTCTTATGTTTGGTATCTTTTCTTATCTGTAGCAGCAAAAATTATTATGTAATTTGTTGCTTTTCAAATCTAGCCATCTAGGTAGTTGTAACTTTGGAAGAAGAAGAATATTAGAGGTTTGTGAGTAGAGTTTAATATCAACTGTGCGGATCAGAAATGTGGACCTGTGTATCGTTCCGGGTGTTTTCATAGACTTTGATGTAACTTCCGAGTTTATTTTATGAATAAATGTTTCAGCTTTAGTGCAAAGATGTTTGATCTTCTTTGTTAGAGCATATCCTGCTTCAGTTTGAGTAAAAAATTCATTTGGTACGAAACAATATAATGGATAAATTCAAATGTGCACGTTTGTACTTCATGAGATATCTTGTTTTGCCTTGCACAATGTTTGTGGAATCGAGAGCTCCAAGTGGGCTATTTTTGGTGAGCAGGTGATGCGCGACAGATTTTGAATGGCTCATTGCGCATAAACTTGAGGATACAGTTTGTGATTATCTTGAACCCCTCATTTTTTGTTGCAGTAAGTGGCCATTTCATATGAAATTGGAATTGATCTCTATCGTGTCTACTACATCCCTGTCTTTAGGAAACACTTGTAAGCTGTTTTCTGAATATTTAGTAACCATTTCATCATAGAATAACAAGTGGGTGAAAATGTTGAAAACAGGGGAACTAGTTTTTGTATCAGATTCAAAACTTCATCTGTTATTGAAATCTGAAAAAGGGAAATAAACAAACTTTCATGAGTAACTTGTTTGGTGAACTGTTGGTGCCTTGCATGATGCATATAGTTCAAACTTATTCTACCACGATGAACTCATGAGAAATTATTTTTAGTAGATAATACCATACCATCGACTGTTTATCTGCAGTGTCCTTTACATTTTGTGTAATCATCTTGCGACTGGAAGCTCAGTGGGGCCTATTACCAGATCATACATTGAATGTTTTTACCCTACCCCATTGGGTTGCTTTCTGTGACATTACTCTCATCTGCATCTGGGTACCTGGGAACAATTCTCTTCCAAAACCAATGCTTTCTCCAAACAAATATCATCTCTTCAATAGGGATTCCCTTCGTTTCAGGTAGGAAGATGCAGATGAATATCGTCATGACCGTAATCCAGCCAGCAAAGAAGAGAAAAATCCCGTATCTTAAGGCACAGAGTAGGGAAAGGAAAGACTGGCCTATGACAAAAGTGAAGAAGAGGTTTACGGCTACTGTGATACTCTGTCCAGCTGATCTTGTTTCTAGTGGGAATATCTCACTTGGAACTGTCCAGCCCAGAGGGCCCCAGGACCATCCGAAAGCTGCAACAAAGAGGCAGATTACCACCACCACTACTATTGATAAGCTTTTCGAAAGCTCCTTTTCACTGCCGAACTTGACCCCCAAGATTATGGCTACTATCACCTGTTTCATATGCAAAGGGTAACCTGATAAGGTTAGGCTATATTCTGTACAAGTTATACATGCTTGACAGTATATTTTCTTGGTATGAACCATTGCAACAATTCTCATCAGTTTCTCTTATCAGCCAGAGTTTTTACTATGTCTTTGTTCGTACTTCTGTTATGATATAGGTTCTTTTAAGGAGTTAAACTGTTCATAACTTCATATAATGCATCGGTGACTCAAAAAATGTTACCGAGAGAGAAACTTGTGTCCATATTTGTGTTACCAGTTGAAAGCAGTTTTACAGTTTCTCGAGGCTGTTTAATATTTACCTGGCATATAATCATCTGTATTCCCCCGCCAATTAGTAAAGCTCTCCGACCCCACCTGTCGACAGTTGCAATAGAGACTAGTGTAGATGAAGCGAGTACGGCTCCAGTCAAGGCGGAAGAGTAGAGTGAAGCATTTCGCCCAAACCCCATACTCTGAAATATAACGGGGGCATAGAAGAGGATTGAATTGATGCCTGTTAAGATCTGGAATGTCGGCATGAAGATTGCCATGACTAATTGTGGCCTGTTCTTTTTTTCAAGGATGTTTCTAAAGGGATGCTCAATCGAGTTTGCTAACTCACTCGCATCAATTATGTCTTGTAACTCTGCATGGATGTTCTCGGTCCCCCTTATCTTTTCTAGAACTTTTCTTCCCTTTTCTTTGGATCCTCGTTCGATTAGGCTGTTAGGTGTCTCTGGAACTAATAATCCTCCCAATGTCATTAAAAGAGCTGGTGCTGCGGCCAGGCCTAGAGAGAGCCTCCATCCCCACGGTTCGAGCTTTTGTGTTCCGTAGTTGATCATGTTTGCTGAGAAGATACCTAGGGTTGTTGCCAACTGAAACATCATGTTCAGGGCTCCTCTGAGATGGGCTGGTGCCATCTCTGACAAATATAGAGGAACCGCCTTCAAACAATAATCATAAACATTAAGCACCGACACTTTCTAATTTGACCAATCAACATTGTTTCATCACATACATCTAATTTATCTGCAGTCATTAGCGACAAAAGCAAGTCATTGTGTTTGTGCTCTTTTGAGCATGGCTTCATTGTTGTTTGAAACATCATGGGAGAAAAGAGCGAACGGAAAGAAGAGCAAGGTAAATATGCAAGCAGTGGTTGTTTGGTTCGCGAGAAAGTTTGTAAGAAACGTAGTTGTTATTGTTCCGGTGATGCATAATCCTCTACTTGTTTACAGGAAATGGTTCGAGGGAAATGTTTCCTCCAAGAAAACAGTCAATAGTTGAAACCCCATGTTTCCGCAGACAACTGAATACAATAGGGGGAAAAGAAAAGATTATTCTTGCTTATACGCAAAAATTTATAGGTAAATAAATTCCAGATGTAGCCAATGTTCACCTGGTTTCCGAATCCTATGCCAACCCCGAGCATGATCCTGCCCAATATAAGCATTGGGAGGTTTACAGCTGAAGCATCTAAAGTTGCTCCGACTATGAAGCTCATTCCACCACATATTATGCTTCCACAACGCCCGTATTTTCTGGTCATGGGGGATGCCACCAGAGATGCGACAAGACCGGCAAGATAGAGAGAAGATGTGAACGCTGCTAGGCCTTGGTTGTTGTACTTGCAGTAGTTGCTTTCATGAGCGTGCAACTTATGCTCGTAGACTGTTGGGAAGAACTTTTCAAGAAATCCGTCCATTGATGTCACTCCTCCTGTAGGCAAAAATTACAGAAATCAGTATGTTTAGTGAGAGGTCCAAGTATTTGTTCTAATGGAGTTACATCGCTAGCTACTGCAAATCCTGTGGTCAGTGTCCTCTCTCTCTCTCTCTCTCTCTCTCTCTCTCTCTCTCTCTCTGTGGAGCTGTTAAAGAGTTCTATGGTTAAGTAGTGAAGTTCTGTTTATTGCCCAAAAGAAAAAAGAGAACAGTTTCTATATTTGAGTCATCAAGTAAGCCGAAATGAAAAAGAACCTGAAATTCCGATGTCATAACCGAAGATGGAGCCACCAATAGCAGCAACAATGCAAGAAATGACCACATAAGAGGTAACCTTCCCTTGGTACTGCTCTGCTCTCTCCTTGGACACACCAGACGGAGCTAAAGACCCTACCGCCATCTTCTCTTCTCCCTTTCTTCCTCACAAACTTTGCCCAAACAAGAGAGAGAGAGAGAGAGAGAGTTCCTCCAGTGAAGATTAATCTTCCCTCTTTCTGCCTAAATATCTAAATGTTAGTTGACTTAAACATCGCCCACCAGCATCAGAGTTCCCAAATGCCTACGATCTGGTAGGCCAGCTTTCTCTCTCTATCTCTCTCTCATTCATTGGAGGCTGAAATTGTGGGTCAACTTTTCTAGTCCCGGGTCTAATTTGTTTATCTTCACATGGGCAAGTTGTTAACTATTGGCGTTGTATTGTAAACTGTAAGATCCTCCATCACAGATAAGCTTCCCTTCATTTGACAGCGGGTTTTCAATATTTGTAAAGCTGTCCTTTTTGTTGTTTCGCCCCCAATTGGTTCTTCTTATTTGCTCTGTGTTTTTTTACTTCTTGTAGCTAAGAAGTAGTGCTCAATTTACGTGCATTTTAATTATTTTTTATGGATAACTCTCACCATCTAAGCAGACACCAACTGAGGCCCTTTGCATTGAAAAAAAATCGTTTGAATTCATAAGAGTTAATAATACTTTACCATTAAAATAAGGGTAAAATGCACTGACCTCCCCTGAGGTTTCTGACAATTGCAGACACCTCCCCT
>JABCMJ010014756.1:0-14107 GCA_014822125.1 Arbutus unedo | reverse complement strand
TACAGAGGATTAAACGCCATTTACTTAATTGGGTTTCAAGGGATTGCGGGTCGTGCTGGCGGAGTTCGCAAAGAAGGAGGAGGAGGAGGGCGGAATCGAGCTGGCGGAGATTGATGGTGGCAGTAGGTGGTGGTGGAGGAGTGGTGGTAGTGGGATGGAGGAAGTGGGTGAGGAGGGAGAGGATGGACAAGAGGTGGCGGGCGAGAAGAAGGGATTTTTGAGGGAGGGAGAGAGAGTGGAGGTGGTGGAGGGTGAGGGAGAAGAGAGTTGGGGAGGAGAGGAGGGCGAAGAGACGGCAGTGGTGACGGTGGAAGAGGGTGGAGATGGAATGAGTGAGGTGTAAGATTTGAGGAGGAGGTAGGGTGGAGAGTGCTGAGAGGATTGTGGTTTCGGTGGAGGTTAGAATTGGGACTTCTTCCATGGTTTATGGGATCTTGTGCTAATGGGACCTTTTTGTAAGGGGGGGTGGTGGGAGTAGCTTTTTAACAGAAATTGTCGAATCCAGTTGGCCATCTTATAATCTCTTCTGCTTCACTTTTGTCATCCTTTTTTTTTTCTTTTTCTTTTTTGACTTGGGATCTGTTCTGTATCGTGTACGGCAAAGTGTGTTATGAGTTAAAATAATATCGTTTTGATACATAAAACACTGCTCGAATAATTAAAACAGTATTCGAACAATGCGTCAAATCCACTGCACAACAAACTTCCCTTTTCCTTTCTTTTGGTACATGTGAAGAAGAATAACACTATTTCGGTGCCACCTAAAGTCTACAATATGAAATGAAATAGGAAAAAGTCATACAAATTATCAGACTTCTATTGTTTTGAAGCCTGACAAATTTTGGAAAAGGGAAACAACTATGAGAAAGTGTAATGTTCTTATATTTTTTCAGACAAAAAATAACACTTATCTGGATTAATTTAAAAAAAAAAAATTTTGCAAAAATAAAAGAGCAGATTTAATCAGTGCCAAGAAAAACACTAGAAAATTTTGAAAATGTTATGAAACTTTTTTGCATTAAGAAAATGTATGTTTTTAAAAAGTGGACCAATAAAAAGAAACAAATTTACTAGTTCTCGTACAAAATATATTTATCGAAAAGGACGGTGGTGGGATGAGATAGACGACTGAGCAGTTTTAGTCAGCTCAGTAGTTCTATTCTTCTCTCAACTACTCGACAAGAGCTCCTTTTCGGATCAATCAGTCCTTGGCCTCCATCCCAAGTGGATCCCTCTTATCTATGGGGAGTCCTGATTCGTTAGAAACATTGGTAGCAAGAAAATCATTCCTATTAGAAGAGTATCGTTCCATTAGCGAATTAGAAAGGATTGGATTCATGTCTGCTAGGGGATAAGGATCCCGAGACTCCTAAATGGTTAAAAGTTACAGTCTTATCACAATTCATGAGAAATAAAGTTCATAGGAGATTCAAAGAGCTAAGTGAATATAAAAGTACATGCATCAACCTAATCCGAATGGAAGTGCGACTTATTATTTTTATCTAATTTACTGTGCACTCAATTTCTTCATATACGACCAACCTCTAAGTTAGGCATCGGAGAGGTGATAGGGTCTACTACAACGTGTAGAACCTTAGGAATAGGTGAGGAGGTGGTGGAGTAGAATGTAAGGTATAGGGAAAAAAAAGGAGTGGCTAAGATTTGGAATGTTGGGTTTTTTGTCAACATGCATGTGTCCGGTTCAACCTTTTTTGGCATTCCATTTCTTTTCATTATCTCTATCATTTCCACTGTGTTCAATATATGGCAGGAAGAAAACTTCAATGTGATCAGGGTATGACACTTAAAAAAATTATTTCCTTTTATGTTTTAAAATGAAAACTTATTGAGCACTATATATTAATTTTTATAAGAACAATTCATACGGAACTTTATCTCGTTTTTAAATAGGTCCACTTATACGTAAAGTGCTAGAAAAATTAGTGTAATGTTATATTAATTGGGCTTTGTCCTGATTTTTTTATTTATTTGTAAAGATTTCGTCAAATCCTTTTGTGGTCTTTAAATGAAAACTATTGAGATTTTTTTTATGATCCAAATTGTTTATTTTAAATCGCTATATATGCATATTGTATTTATGTTAAAAATCAAGTTGTTTGAATATCAATAAATATTGGCGTAAAATAGTTTTGTTGAAATTGGGAGATAAGTGGCACGTCCCCCTAAGTAGCTAGTTTCGCCATTGGTCCTCTGTTAGTAGACGATAAAGTTGTTTCCTTGACGGTGGAATTTTTTTCTTTAAAAATTAGTTGAAGTGCATGCGGACTAACATAGACACGTGAATTATTAAATAAAAGGCAGAAAGAACAAGCAGAAGGAAACGAAATAAAATAAACCATTTGGCCCATCATCGGTCTCTATTTTCTGTCCCTACCCAAACAAAAAGCATTCAATAATGCAAATTGTGAAACTTTGCCCATACCCCATATTTGCCTGCGCTTACCAAGGGCCTTTGTCCACCCTTTACTTCCAAGCCCCTCCCCTAATCTCCAGACATTTCCTTTGGAGTTTGGGCATCTAAAATTTGATCTCATAATATTCTTGTAGAATTTCTACACGAAATTCTTGAACAGAGTGATGTACTAATAGTGTTTTTACAATTATAATGTAGTGGGTCAAATTGTGTGCCGAGCTGTCGTCGAGAAGATGAACCAAATAGCTGAATTAAGCCCAAGACATTCATGGGCCGTGTCGGCCAAGAGGAGTCCACAGCTAGGATGATGGGCTGAAGTTTAGGCCGAGACCAGGACACACTTGCTCGTGTCAATAGCGTAAGGCTTTGGCCGTCCTATTACCAGACAGTCCATGGTGAGAGATCGCTGACGTGAGACTGGGGGCTCTTTGCATGAGCCGTCACCACGCGGAGTTGACCGACCCGCCACTCGGTCAGGAGGTTTGAAACTTTTAAAATTAGAAGAAGCCCGAATAGAAAAGTACAAGATTTGGAAAATGTTCCTATTTAGGAAACCCAATATGCTGCAAGATATTGGTCGCATGTGGCAGTATTCAATTAGGGAAAGGTCTCGCATTATTCGCTTACCAAACTAAGACACTTGATGACTTATAAATTAACATGGAATTGCAAAGCAAAATCAAGTTCGCTATGAATTATAAGTACAATTATCAATGTGATTCCGTCTCACACGTTCTAACTTAAGTATCGGAATGCCTTCTGGCTGATAATGATCGGGTGATACTAATTGATTGTTCCATAGAGAGGTAACACTCTTGTGACTATATATCAAAGGGCTGAATCAACACCCTATTCCAAAGCCATAATCTACCCCAATTCGAATAGAAATTCATTTAAAAGAATACCTAGTTAGAGACTACTTTTTATTTTAAATTTACTCTCCGGACATAAAAAATCTTTATTTTAAAATATTAAACATTCAAAAGCCCTAAATACAAGAAAAGCATCTAACGAAAAACCTAAAAATTATTATTGATATCAAGATTCAAAAGCCCCATTCAAGAAAAACTGACCTTAATGAGAAGAGAAACGTAAATAAGAGGGCTTGATATTTGCTTTTGTTGAGGATAATTTAAATAATATAATAATTGCATTTTAAATCTGTCCCTGAAAATAAATATTCTATGCACATCTTAATTAGTTTTCATTCAAGGAATGTGAAGTATGATTCAATCACTTTGAAGAGTCCTACATGTAGAATGTGCTAGTTTTTTTTTGGCTACTCAGAAGACGCGATCTAGCACTACAATACGCCATTTGGTCTGTTATTATTATTGATTTATTAGATTATGTTGTACGAAGTAGAACTTAATTTAGCTCAATCCGTTTGCACTAAATTGTTTGTGGTATATTTTGACCAAATTTAATGCAGAATTTTGTTTTAATTACTCAGTTGGATAAATTACCAAATTACCCTTCAACATAATTCTAATTGAAATAATTTAGTTCAAATAAAAAGAAATAAGCTAATAATTAAGAACTATTATGTCTTTTAATTTCTCTCTACAAAGTTCTATAATAAAGGAAGCAATATGTTAGATAGAGCATCAAATAAAGTAGTTTTGGGGGATCCAATGTAGAGTTAAGAATGATGACACTTGAGTGCCTAGACAAGAAGCCTGTAAAAATCTATAGGAATAAGCAAAGAAAAATATGCCTCTCAACTTCTCCAATTTTAAGTCTTCTGGAATATGGCAATATTTTCATTTTCTTCTTTTAAGAATTAATAAAAGTATACGTAGATTAACTATAATGTTTTTGATATTTAAAGTATTTGAGTTAATATTTTATGTGCATTTTAAAAAATAATTTTTAAAAGATTAATCTCATCGTTTGCTGGCGGGTGAATGCAAGTGTAATTTTTATGCACCATAACTAGTAACACCTAAAAAGTTTCGAACTTGAAATCTTAAAAATAAACAAATCTTCAAATCCCAAACCTTAATTCCCTTACGGTTAAATTAGTCCGAATATTTTGAATTATAAAAGGTAAAGTTACACAATCCTTACTTTTTATGATAGCTAAATTAGTTATTGGGACTGCTTACTACAAATTAAAAAAGTTTCTTTCAATACCTGAAAGCAACAGAAAATCACACTTGCATTCACTCGTAGTTCATATACGTGGAGTGATGTGAGTTTAAAATTTACAGACAAAAAAATCAATCTTCAAACCTTGCAAAAAAAAATTCTTAAATTCTAGGCCAAGATCATTGGATAAGTTTTGACTATTCTCTTGATGATGAGAGGGATAATATAGAGGTCAATTTTGTTTTTCAAAACTTTCATCTCTTAATTATTTTGTTAAAAAATTAAAAACATTAGGCTGATTTAACTGGTTACGCATATTGTAGGTATTATAAACTTATATGTGCAAAGTTTTTTATTTTTAAAAAATATGGCTATTTTTTTCACTTAATTGATCCGATTAATACTTTTTTTTTATATTTATAGAATAGATCAAAAAAATCACAAAACACTAGAAGTTAGACGAATATGAATTATTTTACTTAAGGATGAAAAAATATTTTTAAGAAATATGTGTAACAAGTTCAAAAAAAATCTCATAAGGACAAAAAACATTTAAAAAAAAAAATTTTAAAATCACTAAAGAAGAGGAATAAGTACAAAAACTTATTTTTTGAATTATTTTTTTTTAAATTTTATTTAAATTTAAACTGTTATTTATAATTTTCTTGAACCTCCTAAAACGAATTAATAATTTAAAAAAATTGATAAAAAACAAAAGTTATAGAATAATTTTACGTAAAAATAAAAAAATAATTAAATAATAAAAGGTTAAATCCAAGAGAAATATAGTTAGATACATAAAAGGTTGACATTGTGGTTAAATTAGAATTATGGGTTTTGAACGGAAAAAAGTGCAATTAGGAGGAGATATTTGTGCCAGTATCAAATTATAGGATTTGCTTGTAATGGTTGCAAGATGTGTCCAAATTCTACGCGACAGAGCCAGCCCATAATCTTAGATCGAACAGGTTTGTTTGCTGATTTTTGTTCGTCCCCCCTTCTCTTTCTCTCTCTGTATCTGTCTGTCTGTATCTGTTTGCTGTTTTTGGCTTTTTGTTTGATAATTTAGATCAATGTTGTTAATCTCGTCCCACACCGTCCGGTACCAGGCGTTACGTCCCATACCGGAGAAAAACAGGAAGCATTAAGGGTGTACCGTGCCGGCGAAGTTACCGGCGATTCCGGACAGTTCCGGCCGTTACCGGCTGTACCGGTGGTATACCGGATCTCGGCTGGTACCTCACAGCCTCTTACAGAAAGAAAAAAATGGAAACTATGATGGCGAAACACTATAGATTCAAGACTTCGAATAAAAAACAAAACGCAACAAACAAATAACACCGTAGGAGACTTGGAAGGGAAATATCATTTATCCAGAGTGGGCAACCATAAATGATGCATAGGAGGAGGAGTTGGAGAGGAATAAGCAACCACCTTGAGAGAGAGAGAGAGAGAGAGAGAGAGAGAAGAGAAGAGAAGCAGCAAACAAACGGCGGGGCCGGAGAAAAGTGGAAGAGAGGATAGAATTGAGAGAAAAGAAACCCTAAAAAAGTGGTTGCTAAAATTTACTCTTTTAACCCCGTTCGACAACTTTTTTACATATTACGGTGAGGGGAGGGGGCAAATTTTAGCCATGTTAAGAATTTATATTTGGGCTAGTTTTGAGTTTCCTGGGTTGCGGATTGGTGAGTCACCAACCTCCTTCTTTGTAATTATTTATTTACACTTAATATGATTCTATTTTTGTTATAAAAAAAGGGGTAAATGTAATTATTATTTATTTTTTTAAAAAATATTATTTAAAAAATTAATTAATATTTTTTAGCGATAAATTCAAAACGGTACACCGATACACATCGGTACTGGTACGTACCATAACAATAGCAAAACTAGTACTCTCATCGGTACGAAATTAATAACTTTGATTTAGATGCTTAACGCGATAAAGGAGTAGTATTGGGATGTCGGATCCACATTCCACACTTTGGGGGGCTTCTTGTTAGCATTTTTTGTTGGGGCCTGAAGCAGTGGTTTTCCCGACTTCCATTCAGGGCCGGTCCTCTTGATATGCTTTGTCATATGTCCACCTTGCAATCATAACTGTAATTTGAGTTTGAAGTGAAAAGTGTGGAACTATGCTTAAAACTCATATATGATGTGTGAAGTGCTTTAAGATAAAAGTTTGTGTCTTAGTGTCCTTGAAATGAGAATTAGATGAATCTATTACGTGGGAAGACACCCACAATTGAGAACGAAGTCCATTTCACTTAGCAACTCTCTAGTGTTTTACACTCAGGCCTTGTTTGATTCGCGGATTATGAGCGTGGGATTGGACTATTTGTGCCTAATCCTGCGCAATCCCATGTTTGGTTGCCAAAACTGAATCAGGACAAATAATTTCGAGATTATTATAATACCTATATGTGGGGTACTATTTAATCTTAGGGAGAGGGGTGAGATTCATTTTATCCCATCTATACTACTCGTTACTCCACCACCACCACCACACCACGATCACCACCACCACCACCACGCCACCACCATTGCCACCTCCAACCATCATCCTCACTGCTGCCACTTTCGACCGCCACCACCCCCACCGCCTTCAACCACCACCGACGTCACCACTGTCGTCGCCGACCGCCACCACACCATTACTACACCACTGCCGCAACCTTCGACCACCGCCGTCGCCACCACCCTATCGCCACCCCTGCCACCACCTCCGACCACCTTTATCACTAGGGTGTAATTGGTTCGGTTTCGATTAGTTTTCTGGCACAAAATCTAGAAATTGATTGGTTCAGGGTGTAGATTACGGCCCCCCGACGCCGACCAATTTTTGGTTTGGACTGACATTGGTTCGGTCTTAATTGAGTTCAGTCAGTTCTTTCGGTTTTTCGGGTTTCACGACTCGACTTTTTTTTTTTTTTGGGTCACAAAAAAATTTTGGACTCTAAAAAACATTTAGTCATGATTTTTTTACAAAATATCCTTTCTTAAAAACTCTACAAGAAAAATAATAATTTTTGGGCTTATTTTTTGATCTAAAATTTTCATGTTCCATGTTCCAATGTTAAAAAAATTTAAAAAAACAGTAATGAAGTTATCGGGTTCCCATTAAAAAAACAGAAAATCCAATGTTCCAATTAAAAATCTATCAAGTAGAAAATCAACAGTTAGGATAGTTTGGATTAAAAAAAAATTAACGGCTAGGATTTAAATAGAAAATTTTTGGTTTGGTTTGGTTTGGTTAGTAATATACTGGAAACCAAAATCGAACCACAAATTGAATTTTTTTCTAGAAAACCAAAACCAATCGAAGCCTTTTTTGGGCCGATTGAACCGAACTGATTTCAATCGGTTCGGTTTTCTTGGTTATGCTTTCACCCCTATTTACCACTACACCATCGCCACAACTGCCGCTGCCACCCCCCACAGCCACCATTGCCACTTCCGACCATCACTACCACCACCACCCACCACACCAATCCAGTCCAAATCAAACACAGGGTTAAGTTTGACTGGTATTAAAACAGTAGCAGGATAAATAGTCCCAGGACTATTTTTCCCAGGATTATTAATCCCACCAATTTTAGGGTGCAAATCTTATAAGAGTAGATGTTACCATCAGCATTTCCTAATCTTGTACCTAAGGCAATTTTAGGCTACCAACAGGGCTTGAATTTAGACATCGATCCTCGTATTTTTTTGTTCTTGACCCATTTAATCATTGTGTTGTGTGGTCTTTGATTAAAATTGATACTTAGGTGGTGTATTTTTTCAAGCTACTTGCATAGATAGAAAAGGATATTGTTGAACGACGAGCTCCATTCAATCCAAATAGTTTTCTCTTGCTTGGTAAGATCATTTATTTGCTCCATTTATTTAGTTTAAACATGGAAATACCTCTCTTTCAGAAGGTTATATTACCAAATATTATGAGTATATGACCTAGCTGCATCAAAACAAGCTAGTGATACATTTGTTCCAAAACCAAAATTTATTTGCATTGATGAGAACAAAATTCACACTAGAAAAAGGAAAATAATTGGAGTGTACGTCAGTAAACTTACCTCATAAGTCATACTACCTGGATCTATAACATCTTCCCTCACATTCTGATTTATAGACTGCAATTTTGACAAGGAAGCTAAATATCATGCAAGGATTATGCCCTTATAATGCAATCAAAAGCCATCTAACTGGTTGGGAAACAGTAGAGTTACCTTGGCAAGAGTTTCTCTTGAACTAACCTCTCTATTATCTTAATATGATTTGTATTGCTGAATTTACTCTGGGACTTAGTGAGATATCAACCTCCATTTGTTCAGAGCAGCTCACTGCTCTCACAATAGGACTTATCCTCTGGGTCTGTAGCTATATTGCATTCCCCAAAGATCTAACCAGAATAGCAGTAGAATCAAAGAAGAAAAGGTGTTCCCAGACCTCACATAATAAAATTCTGTAATATGAAACAATGCGAAATTTACTTACATTAACTTAAGATCCATTACAAAATGTTGTCAGTTCAAAAGACAAAAAAGATAAGAATCCTAAGTAGTTACTGGAAAACATGTATGCAGGATACAATGAACTAAGTCTTCTGCACTTGAACATGATGAGAATCCTAAATGGTTAATTTCAAATGTGAACTTGTCGTCTCAGAATTGAAGATTCAGGTCTATACCCTTTAGGCAACATGGGAAGTAATTCTTTTGGTATCGTTTTATCTTCGTATCTTGATCTTTCTCTTGTTTTTGATCTGTCACCAGATTTGTCTGTGACTGTTGGCACGAACCTGATACAACTTGACTTCTTAGTTGTTTAACATCTTCTGTTCAACTGATTTTGACTGCATTTGCTAAAGAGCAAGATTTTGTTAGACTTGCTCATAGCTCTTATTTAGTGCTGGATCTTGTCTTTTTTTACGATTCTCTGCTTCCAAGTCCGTCTACGAAGATATTGAAAACTGCTGGGATGTCTTGCCTCTTTTTCATCCCTTGAGTTCCACTTCATTCAACCCCAGGATATGCACGTAAGAAAGAGTTAGGATGCCGAATATGCACATAAGAAAGAGTTATGATGCCTGATCTAGTGGAAACTTTGAGTTATTTCCTTACGGTTGGTTTTTATTTCCCTTTGAGTTTAGTTTTGAAATTCTTTTACTTCTTTCTTTTTTCCCTCTGTTTTCTTCGAACACAATTTGAACTCACGGCTCGCTATTTTTTTTCATATTTTGAGGTGCTATAACTTTTGGATACTGATTTGAAATTCTGGTTTGTTAAGGTTGACAAGGTTTGGAAGAAGTGAATTCCAAGGGGGCTACAAAGTTTCCTGGTAGTATCTCTGCATCTGCTGTTGCTGGTTTGCTATGCATCTTGCTTGTTTTGCTTTTGCTGCTGGTTTGGCGCTAATGTGTAATTCGGTTTAGTGTTCTAATTTTGTTGTATTTACCTTCTTAACTATTGGAATTGGTTACTCTCCAACCATTAGCATTTCTTCCTTTTATTTTTCCTCCCTTTTTTGGAGAAGTCTGGTAGGCATCTTGTAAGTACCATTCTTTCTTTTGTAGCCTTGAGCAGCATATTCTGTCATGAATTTTTTGGTTAATATTAGAAAACTTTTTTGGTGCTATTAATAATGTGGTTTTTTATGATTTATTTTATCGGATAGGGGGTATTTATTAATTTGGTTTGCAGAAAAAAAAAATTGACTTACAATCACGGTTTATAATCTAACTATAATTGTCGGTGACCAACAATCACGGTTCTATACATAACCGAGATGTTAGACGTTTTAATCATGGGATATGGTACCTTTAATTACGGTTTTATACAAAATCGAGATTGTTTGTTCCGCTTTAAATCATAATTTTTAAGCGTGATAAAAACGGACGGACTTTTCATTCACTGTTATCTTTTGCTCTGTTTGTAAGTAGTGCCTTTGTTTTTTTTAGAGATGCGGTTAGAACCACCAAAGATTCAAGAGGTAGTGAAAGTTTTAGGAGGCGTAGTGATAGAAGAAGCGATAGAAATGGGGGTTTTATGTGAATTACCGTAGGAAAATTCAGTGGTGTTCGGAGTCGGCCGTGCCTTAGCTCTGAAACTGCTCTGCGGTCTCTCTCTCTTTCTAACTCGTGTGCACAGGCTGCCAATACTCCACCGCTAAACCGTGCGACGACGTGCGTGAAAGCACCACGGTGCAAATGCCACCGAGCTCCAGCGCACCACCGTCCGAAGACTCCCACCGCTGGCACCACCACCGTTCGATGGTTCCCACCATTCCAACACGTCACTGATTGCAGCCTTCAGGTATGTTCTCCGCTCACCCACCCCCCATGTATGCGTTTGTGCTCAAACAAAACCCTTTTCTTTTTCATCCAGCCATATTAAAACCGTTCAATTGGTATAGAAAACAAAAGAATCTTGTTTATTAGTATAAGTTTGTTTGTTTTCCGTTGATTGACATTCTATGGCAACACATTGCACACCCCACTTCAAGGCGAAATTGCAAGATCAAAACTCCCAATGGCCTGGTGGTGACCAAATCATTAGGAAGAGAGTGAGAAACATTGAAAACAGTAGCCAAAAAGTTTCAAACTCCGGAGAGTGAGATACGACCATAACCGACTCCTCTCCTCACGTGTTTCCCCGTCGAAAATAACTCTGGGTTTGCTTATTTTGGGCAGATTCTTTATTTTGTTTTGTAGGTTAGGGGTGATTGATTGGGTCTTGTTTGTTGTGATTAGGGTATTTTGGCCTTCTATACTTGATTTTGATTAATCTTTCCATTATTAAGCCATCTGAAGTAATTCTCGCATGAATTGGTGTTTGATTTGAAACATGTTTTTTCTTTATCCTCTAGTACCGAGCCGCCGCTTTCTCTCTTTTTACAGCCTCTTGGACTGACGAAAGAAGGGAAGTTACAGAATAAGTAGAAGGTGATCATGGTAGTTATATGTTAATGGAATTAAAATCCTAGAGAAATTTTGTGAAAACCTATAGCTACATATTCTCATCTCTTATTTTGGAAATTGGGACCTTTAATCAATAGCATTGAAAGTTGGGGTGTGATTTTAGCCTGCAACCTTAAACCTATCGTACGAAACTGACCATGGAGGAGGTAGTGGACAATATTTTAAATGAGGCCTGAGACCTTGGCGAGTACTCAGTTATCTGCTTCCAAAGTTAGTGGACAATATCATATTTGGTCAATCTGTTAGTAGAATGAGTGAGGATCAGGCATACTTTGAAAGCAAAATAATGCATGTTTTCATTTTTTAATCTGCATTACAAAATTTCAAATTGATTGTGGAAAGTATTTTAGTAGTTTGTTTTTCATTGTTACGTATCCATCACTTGTTGTCATGAAACATGTCTATCTTCTACATGTTTTTTAAAGAGTTTTTGTAGTACTTCTACATCGATTGTTACCCTTTGTTTGGCGTTGCATATTAGGTGCCACTTCACAAGTATATAACATTTGAACCCTTTCTAGATGTTCATCAGTTAGTTTTTACAAGAAAGAAAATTCAAATCCTTATGTTCCACAGTGATTCTGTTTCTTGGTTCAACTACTTAAAGTACTGTACATGGAATCACATGTCAAGCCCTAACACGGTCTATTATGCAAATTCCATAAATTCAGTAATCATTGACATTTTTATACAGATCAGAAATTTCTTGCTGTCAGCTTATTGACGAAATACACTGGAGATGGATATCGTATGTACAGAGAAGGAATCGAAAACTTTACCAAGTGCGGTTTTTGATTTGCCTGGGGAACCTGCTATTGTTATTAATGGCGTTCCTCCATTGCCCTTGAATAATGGTGCTCTTGTACCCTGTGACATTGTAAGTGATTGTAATTCACACGGGACTATTTCGCACAAGACAACAGGTTTTGGTGAATGGGTGAAGGGAAGAGAAGTTAGGAAGTTGTTTGGGGAGCAGCTTTTTAAAGGGAAAGTTACTGAGTTTGACAAAGAATCCGGTTGGTACAAGGTGGTATACGAAGATGGCGATTTTGAAGATCTTGAATGGCATGAGTTGCAAGAAGTGCTACTTCCTCTGGATATTACCGTGCCATTGAAAGCATTAGCTTTGAAGATCATCAAGAACAGACAGAAGCCCTCAAATAGATCTTTGAAGACAGTGGCAAAATCTCGAAACCCTCAAGCAAGACAAACGGGATTCAGTAGTTAATTGAAGACAAAATGTGAATCTACACCAGCAAGCTGATGGATTTCCGAAGGTATGCAACTAGGACACCTAAAAGAAAAGCACTTTCTTGGAATGATGAAACAGCATAGCGTAACTGCTAAACTTTTTCTATAAACCATGAGTATCAAGTTGAACACTTTTTGCAGCTTAGTTGATATGGCTTTTTTCGGAATTTTTACTGTAAAGCTAGATGATTAGGTATAAAATCGTTCTAAGCTGTTTGCTTGTAACTTTGCTGCCTTAAAATGCTATTTCCATTGTGAAGAGTTTTTTTGTTCTGAAACTTGCCACCGTGAAGGTGGTTAAAGAATTGATACACAACATTTAGCTTCTCATTACTGGGTAGCATTTGACTTCAATTGTAGTTGCTGATAAAAATGGCAGTTTGAGTTAACCTTAGAGACCAAGGCATTTTTTGGTTTTTCATGGTGTCTTTCTTTTTATGCACCATTTGTTTGTTAATGTATTTTGTTAAAAAGGGGTGGAAAAAGGCCCCTTAATTTTCTTGTACACTCAGAGATGCGCGTGACAGGAGAATGTGTGGAACCTTGGGGATGGATGTGAGGAAGTTGTGCCAATGTTATTTATCCCGTACTTTATCAGCTGATACGTCCCGTATCGGACTCGTAGTATCATTGGATCATTGGCGTACCGTCTCGACCTGTTCCAGCAAGTACCGTACCGGTCCGTATTTAAAAAAGAAAATTCAATGAATGTTTTTTTTAGATTAATTAGACATAAGTGAGACTAAAATCATCTTCTTCTTTTTTATATTTGCTTATTTATTTTTAAGTTGCAAAACTTTATTTTATATGTCTAATATGATTTTTTGTTAAACAATATTATTTGAAAAATATATATTAATATTAGTGATAAATCTAAAATGGTATGTTGGTGTACACCGGTATTAGTATGTACCGTACTAGCAACAAAATCGGTACGTTCCTTGATACGAGATTGATAACTTTGAGTTGTAGAGTAGAATACTAGGGATTTTGTCTACAGGCGTGTGTCTTGTTCAAGAAAAGTTACTTGGTGCTGCTTGATGGCACAAACGCCATTCTATCACCACATTTAAGTGCATAAAGTTTATGGGGAGTGTTATGGTTTTGAAAAAGTCTTTTTTGAAAATATTCTCGAATTCAAAATCAAGAATTATAATTTATTTAGATTTAAAAGTTTATAAATTTAAATAAATCTATTCTATTTATTTTGAATTATGAAAAATTTTCTTGGAAAATTCTATGAACCAAAGATTTTTCCTAAACCTGATATCAATGTATTGTGATACAATTGAGGGCATGGCGCACCAGGGGCACTGAATAATCACAATCCCAATTCAAGCAGGTTTTGGCCC
>JABCMJ010014752.1:0-27064 GCA_014822125.1 Arbutus unedo | reverse complement strand
TTCATTGCTATGTTGTTCTTGCTATTTAATCTTGTAATGTCTTTCCATTACATAATGCTAGGCTAATTATTTCGGTTTGGTCTTGAGATGATCTTTATCTCATGACCTAGGCAACCAAGATATCTTATTCTAGGATTTTTCAAAGTTTGTTAGAAAGTGAAGATTGTTCTTCCTCTTTTGAAAACGTAGGTGAAGTGTTAATCTTTTGATTGGATGTACTCAAAGTGTTTTTGAGACATCCAATACTTAGGTCAATGTCCTTCATTTGTTAACTTATTTTCCATAAATAACTTCATTCTCCAACACATCTTGTGCACTTAGTGGGTTCATTGACATATTCTCCAGCCAAGAACATAGAAAACTATGTTCTTGGTTGTGTAGCAAGGAAGATATCAATTGCCTAGGTTATAGATGAAGGAATTCAAAAGACCATGTTTTCCCATTATATAATCACTCTTTCGTGTAGATTTTGCTCTTTAGCGATACTTTCAAATCCGAACTACAAAAAGCATTGGCGTCCTTAACACCGAAACTGTGCTACACCTATTCGCCAGGTTGTAACTTCACAATTCCGCATGGGATCGATACCCGATACTTCTCCGCTATACATTTTCATTGAAGAGTAGAAGGAGTTCGGATTACTAAATGTGATCGGACCAGAGCCACAACGATATACTATTCCGGGTTGACCACTTCTCTACATAAATCTTGTGAACCCTCAAACCAGTCTCCTTTGCCCTCTAACATTGCACAAACAACGACTTCATTCTTGTATGTTATCATTACCACATACGTCATATTTTAAAAGAGTTCCTCCTGAAACTTGTAAAATATTACCCGTGTATACAATTCACTCATTGTTTTCTCCATAACCCATAATGTTTTTAAGATAGATTTTTCATTGACATATTTATGATCAAGATCCAATTCGTTATGCTGTACACATGATAGTGTCCTATCAAACCGCGTCACAAATTTTCACAAAGAATTACGTGGAGACACATGTCCCTTGAAGAATGCATGCAAAATTTCAGCTCTTTGACTATTAGTCACGTGGGAAGAAAAATGTCATTTATATATGCAAGAATCCATCTCTCACGAATTTTGTACAACTACCCATTTTGCTTTGAACTCTTTAGGGCTCTCGAAATCTCATATGCATTTTCTGAACTTGTCATAATATTCTTTACAGCATAATGCGCCTATTTTTTCTGAAAATTTAGTCACAATCTGACAAATACAATACCTGTATTGTGTATTTGGAAGAACAGTAGTAACTGCTCTTGTCATTGTCGGATCCTGGTCAATTATGATCATTTTGGGAGGGCCTACTAGCATTGATTTCAACTATTTTTTGAACAACCACTCAAAAGAATCACTTGTTTCGTCACTTAAGAACCCACACTAAAAAATCGTTGTCTATCCGTGGTGATTAACCACTAATATAAGTGCGAATATCAAAACATATTGGTTTTTGTTGTAAGTTGTGTCGAACACCACCACATCACCAAAATATTGGCTCGACTTTCTAGAGGTCGCATCGGCCCAAAAATGATGAGTCATCCTCCCATCGTCATCTTTTTCGAATGCAAACATAAAACCTGTATTTTTTTTTGTTCAATAAAAAACTACTCGTACAACATATTGATGTCATGTCCAGCTAACATTTTCCTCCTATCCCTTCCAGCATTATAAAGATCTTGCTCTAAAAATCCAATATTTATAAGACCTTCGAACTGCAACTCTAAAATACTCATTTGATGGCGGGTTACCACATTTGTAGCTGCTAGTTGCTGTGTTAATATTTTTTTTTGCAACTGACAACAACAAATGCACCTTCTTTGGCGTCGTGAGAGAGCGGTTATGACCCTTGATAAATTGCGAGACAACAGACTTTTGACTTGAGCAGTCTTTCACAACAGACAATTTTGCACCACAATCCTCTCTAGTTATTCCCCGATGCCGTACATTGTGTCCAGAATTTTGTTGGGCCCTAACTATCTCTTTGCAACAAACGTACTCCTTCCGTATGATCTCATGATTGTCCCCACTCCTCTTGCTAGAATGAACTTGCATGCCAAATCTATATTCTCTCACATAATTGTTGTAAAAAAGACGAACGTCCTCTAAATTTTTAAACTATCGTGCAATTTTCGGTATCCGGTCATTCTTTACTTGAGAAGTGTAAATTACTTCAAAAGAATTAACAGGTGATTCTAATGGTTGAATCGGTGACGGTTCAAATTATTTTATATCTTCAAAATACTCCGTCATTTTAAAATAGGACAATCTGTAAGTAAGTACAAAAAAAAAATCAGAAAAAATTCACTTATAAATCTGTTTATAAGTGATCTTTTTAGTCTTACAAATCAGATTCACTTATAAATCCAAAACAGTGTCGTACTTTAATTTTGCAGTTTGGGTGGATGGAATGCAGAACTCATCAAATCCAAAACAGTGCAGTACTTTAATTGAAATAATGGTTATATATTGAAAAAAGAATAATTTTTTGCTTTTACTCTGAACGTACCTCAACAAGAAGATCAGTGGCTTTATTTTGAGAAATCAATTTGTTCTTTCGGGCACAACTTAGGATTTCCTATTGAAATGGGGAGATACCACAACTAGGGCTTCATAAGGTATTTTGCAATGGGTTGCATAGAAAAGGCCCTAATTTTTTAAACTTACTCAAAACATACCTGATATTCTACGAGCAATAGAGAGGTGGGATGGCAGCGGCGGCAGAGTGATGGAACGTAGACTGAAGCTGTGGGAGTTGGGGAGAGAGAGATTTAGAGAGACCTGTGGCTGTATATATGATGGAGGATGTGTTTTATTGAAGGACCCAACCCGTTTTTCTCTTAAAATCGACCCATGCCTATAACCGTGTTCCATTTAACCCGTTTTAAGAGTCATTAAACATAGACTGTTGTATCCAAAGAAAGAAGTCCGCACCAGCCTTGGGTAAGAAATCCTTTACTTGAAGCTAACTGTGTGCGCGCGCGCATGTATATATACACACTCACACATATTGAGGGAGAGATTTTTTATAGCATTACCAATGAGGTTTCATGTATCAATTTTAAAATATGAAAACTCATTGGGGTCAATTGTAAATGAAATGATATGTTATGATTGAATATTTTTTTTAGTTATATATTATGAAATGATACAACTTTTTGCTTAGTGTTTGCTTGTATTTATTTTTATTTGTTAATCAAGTACGATAATAAAGTCATATAAAGTATGATATTTGATCCTAATGATATTAAATTCTGAATCCGCACCGTAGATATCTCACTTTACAAAATATATTGAGTTGACACTACTATTTTTGTTATACTCTACGTATGAGAAGTATAGTTAATTTCATAACTTTTAATAATATTTTGATTTCTTGTAAATTGACAAATAAACATGTCTTATTCTATTTTTTTCATTGTTTTTTACCCATATATTCGTCACTAGTAGAATAAGATTTTGACTCCCCCACCAAATGCATGTACAATCTTTGGTCCCGGGCCGACGAGGAGGCTCCAACCCACAAGTTTACTAGTTGTCCCGTTACAAACATGGCCCAAATGAAGAAAGCCATAATAAGCAGCTTTTACTTATATTATTATAATAAGCAGGATTTGCTTGAAATTATTGCTTTGCTTTTTTTTAGGTAGCTCAGCAAAATTAAGATTCCCCACCTATGATTATTCTATTAAAGGTCAAATGATAGATTCTCTTCATAATTATAATAATCCATTTAGCTTTGTCTTTCGTCATTCGATAGGGGATTAACTCCTCTCCACACTTCAATTCCTTTTAAACTTCTATTTTGTAAATTTATTCTTCTAAACTCGTAACGATAATCCAAATCATACATCTTATAGAACTCATAATAATTAACATATTATAAAAAATTAGATTGACGATAAAAAAACGTGACAATTAAATTTTATTCTGTAATATAAATTACGGATGAAAATATAAAATTTGAATTGTTCATACTGACTTATTGTGGTATCTATCTATATTCAATGAAGTTGATTTTTTTTTTTTTACTAATTTAAGATTCAAGAGATGAAATTATCGCTGTGAACTAAAAATAAACTCACAAATTAGGAGTTTATAGGGTATGAGGTTTGCAGGGGAATTATCCCCATTACCCATTCAAAGGTCGGTATCAGTTTGATCGTCACATATTTTGTTTGTTGCTAATTATATCATCATTAAAATAATAGAAAGGGTTTCCACTATCTTAATTATTATTAGCACAAAGAGAGGGTTTAACTCAAAACCGGGGGAAAAGGGGAACGTGGGTATGCCACTAAATGAGTATAGTTTTGACTTGATGACGTGATCCGAATCATTTGTTTTTTAGAATTTAAGGAGTATAATAATATTATAAAAAATTAAATTAATCAGATATTAATAATTCAATAAACAGATTGCATAGTTGGCATTGATTTTTCGAATATCGTAACAGTCATGAACAAATATAATTCGCTCACTCTATCACAAAATTAACATGATTGTTACATGCGTCAAGTTCTATAAAATTAAAGATGATAATTTTGCTCAATCCAAATTGATCTTTCTTGTTTTCGGTCCTATTTCAATTACAATTTTGGACTTTTTTTCGAGGACCAAGTTAGATTTAGAGGCAAAATTTAAATAAAATTAGAGAACGAATCGAAAACGAGTCTGAATGCCTCCATTCCGATCTCCATCTCGTTCTTGATTTATTCCTAAATAATTGTTGAATATGTTTTATCCTTTTAAATATGAATAATTACATAATATTATATTTGTATAATTAGGTTTTCTTACTTTTATGTTCTATCTTAATATTTATAATTTAAAATTAGTATGTTGTTTGAACAAGTTAGCTATATTATTATGTTTGAGCTCCGAATCATGCAATTATCTTTATATTTGGCTCTCGATTCTTATTTGAAAGGCTGAATTTTAGTTATTCATTTGGATTGTGATATTTGTTAAATTATTATCTTATTATTTTTTTGTTCTTATTTAAATTTATTTTTTATTTTGCATCAATTTTTGGTTGACCGTGATTCGTCTCAATGCAAAGAATGTAAAAAGTACAAAAAATTGGTCTTTAATAAATTTTTTAACATAATTTTATATTTTGTAATTTTTTTTTTGTCTAGACGAACAAACAAATCCTAAAAAATTAATGAAAAATAACAAATAAAAAAATTTAATAAAGATAAAAAAATTATATATATAATTTAGGCCAAATAGCCCTTTGTTTGTGCAACTTTTATAGTTTTGTAATTATGAATTTATTATTAACATTTACAAGAAATGAGCGGATATATACTTTTTATTAAAGTAATTGGGGTGAGGTCCCTGCATAAGGCATGAATAGATGATGAGTTCATTATTGTCCATCCGAAAAACGGGACATGAATAAAAGCAGATTTTAATTCAAAAATCGACAAGATTTTATTTATCTTAATTTGATTACTTTTAAATATGTTTTGTTTGTATTTAATTTTTTTTTGTATTTATTATTTTAGTTTTAATTTTTTTTAATTATTGGTCTGTCTCGATAAGACAAATATAAAGAGTATAAAATTATGTTAAAAACTAAAAAAAATAATAAAATCGACGAATAAATATAAAAAAATATTTCTTATTATTTTTTAATTTTTTTAAATTTGGTTCGTTATTTATAATTTTTCTGAAATATCTCGTCAAGATGAATCAATAATTCACAAAAAGTTGATGAAAGACAAAAAAAATCACATAAGGAGTTTGGCATTATATTTGGACATATTCAGATATAAATGTGTTCAAAACTATTATATATATATATATATATATATAAAGTCCTTAATAATTTATAAATCTTATTTATATCTAAAAATTCTAAACAAATATATATATTTTTCGACATTTTCTTTCATCCGCATCACTATCATTCCTGAAACGAACAATTTTAATTCAGATTTTTGGACTCCGCACGACCCCATCTAACGAGAACAGCAGCCGTTGTGCCCCACCAAAATTCGGGGAAAAGGCAGAATGGGAAAACAAAGGTGTCATTTACCCAGAAAAAGGTAATTACGTAGCTCATGGAGGGTAGAATCGGGATATAAAGGGAAAAAGTGATCCGTGTGTGGTATTTTCAGCAGTCACACCACTCATTCAGGAGAGCGTATGAAATGGGCGACTTCTCGTCTTGTTTATTCTTCCCCCAAGTACGACTATCTACTTCATCCACTCGCTCACACATGGCGCGTGACGTACAAGTAATAGAATTTATATTTTTTTTTTGTGAAACATTACGGCAATTTATTTTCTGAATTTATCACTAGCTTAGAAATATATATTCGTACGTTATTCTTTTTTATTTATGAAAAAGGCAGGTAAGAAGGATTACAACTTTATTTTTAGGCTTAAAATTTAACTAACTAAATGATGAATTTGACAAAAAGAACAGATGAAAACAAAATGGTTCAATTAAACTTTTATATTTACATTCAGCAACCCAAAAAATTGGCCTAGTGGTAAGACTCGGAAGATAGAAATATGTTTTCTCTTACGTCTTAGGTTTAAAACTTTTTAAGTGCTATAAATTTTTATAAAGTCATTTTATACGGAGAAAAAATCTCGACTTTAAATAGAACCTCCACAAGTGGACGGTGAGATTAATCCCTTAAAGACTAATCAACATTAAGATGATGGTAATTCAGACCAAATATCTCGACCATCAAAAATATATATATTCGTCTTTAACTAATAAAATACGAGTGAATCCACTACGAGAAAAAAACATATTTGGTGACATGTTAAAATGTCACCAAAAATTTAATTTTTGTCACCTATACTATTTGGTGACACAAGGAAACTCTGTCACGATATCGTGTAAGTAAAGACTATGTTCTAAAACAAAAATTTCAGACGGACAAAGTAGTGTGCTAGTTCTATGTATAAGCGCATGCGTTAGACTTGACATACATTATACAATAGGTTGAGACATACATAATATGTGTGCAAATTGACCATTATCAAATACATAAAAAAATACATATTAGGCTAATACCGTTTCATTCATCGTAGACCTAAGCATATTTTAAGAAAAAAAATTGACAAAAGTGGAAGATTGTAAGTGTTTATAGAGGTGGTTACAACCTTTCAGAAATATTGTGATAATAAGTGTGGAGAAGTGGGGTAAATTTTGAAGAAAAATGGATAATTTTTTTAAATGATTGAGTCAATGTTAATTTTGCTTGATAGTTAATTCTGTATCATTTTCTTAATGTGTAAAAATAACTTCTAGAGAGTAATTTTAATAAGTAAAAAAATATGACAAAACTTTAAAAAACAAAAAAAACTCCAACTTGTGCTTTCTTTTTATAAATAGAATAAATTGTATTAGGCAATGATGAGTAATTGTAAATTATGTGTGTATATATAGTTTTGTCAGGGACACGCAAAGAAGAAATTGGAAACATATATGGATCTAAGGCTCAATTTCGTATCTATTTAATTTTTTTTATTTGTTATTTTGATTTAAAATTTTTATAAATTATTAGTCTGTCTCGATGAAATGAATTTAGAAAGTATAAAATTATGTCAAATAATTAAAAAATCATTGAAGATGACGAATAAGTATAAAAAATTATTTTTTTATTATTTTTGTTGTTTCTTTTTTTTTCAAATTTAGCCTATTATTTATAATTTTTCTAAAACTTCTCGACGAAACGAATTAATAATTCAAAAAAATTTGACGAAAGACAAAAAATTACAAAATATTTTTACATAAAGACGAAAGAATAATCGAATAATTAATGTCCGGTTTGAATTACGGAGAGAAAAAAAAGAGAAGTATTAATTAAAAAGAAAACATAAAAGAAAAAAAGAGAGGAGGAGGTTAATATGAAAAGAAAAATGCTATGGGTACAAATCTGAAAGGTGATAGGTCCCATCACCGCCATCTCCCCTCTCTTCCTTCTTTTTTCTCATATTTGTGCATAATTTGTACCATAGCAAAACCTCTTTCTCTAACATATATTTATATAGGGTAAAATGCACTAACCTCCCTTGAGATTACTGACAAATGCAATGACCTCATTTGGGGTTTCAGAAAATACAATGACTTCCTCTACTTTTAAAAATATTTGATCGTTAATCCCCTCCAACTAATTTCTGTTAATTTTGGATGGATATTGCTGATGTAAGCATGAATTTTTTTAAAAATTTCGAAAAATACCCCTCTAATGTCATAATAACACCATTAATTTGCCATCTCCTCTTTTAATGCACACAAAATCTCTATTCTTCCTCACCTCACATTAAGATATGAAATTTTCATATTTTATTTTTTATTCTATAAATGTGTTTATTAATTTTTTTAAACAAATATCATTTTTTAAAAATAAAAAAAATTAACTGATAAAAATAAATAACTTGTTGTGCAAATTAATTTTTAGCTTGTTCTCTTACTAGAAAACTTCATATTATTAGTAATATAGATTAGAAGTATAAAAATTATGTCTAAAAATTAAAAAAATATAAGAACAAAAACAAATCAAATGGACTATATTTTTGGATTATTTTTATTTTTTTACAACTTTTTTTAAATTTGATTTATGATTTATAATTTTTTTTGAAACTTCTTATTGAGATAAACTCATAATCTATAAAACTTTATGAAAAATAAAAAATTATAAAAAAATTCAAATAAGAACAAATAATAGTCCCAAAAAAATTAGTTACTCTATTTTTTTTTTGTCTTGTATTTGTTAGTTTTATATCTAATTTTTGTGAATTATTGATTCGTTTTGACGAATGAAATCTAAAAATTAAAAAGTTTTAAAAAATTCACTAAAGATGATTTTGAGTGTATTGTTACCCTAAGGTCATTTTACCCTTTCTTTTTCTTATGTTTTGTTAACTTTTTATTGAAAAATAAAAAGACTTTTTATCATTATGCATGAAGTGTCATTAACATTACACTCCAAATTGGGTAGTTATTAATTAGGATACAATTGATTCAAGACTTATTAAATACAAATACAATTATTAATTGCTCTTTAACAAATTCGTCTTTAGTGAATTTTTTTTAAAACTTTTTAATTTTTAGATTTCATTCGTCAAGAAGAATCAATAATTCACAAAAATTAGATATAAAACTAACAAATACAAGAAAAAATTAAATAAAGACAAAAAATAGAGTAACCAATTTTTTATTTTTATTTGAATTTATTTGTATTTTTTTATAAATTTTTATAAATTATTAGTTCATCTCGATAAGAAATTTTAAAAAAATTATAAATCATAAATCAAAATTTAAAAAAGTTGTGAAAAATCAAAATAATTCAAAAATATAGTTCGCGTGACTTATTTTTTTGTCTTTGTAAATTGTTTTTAACTTTTAAACATAATTTTTATACTTTTAATTTATACTACCAATAATATGAAGTTTTTTAACGAGAAAACAAGTTAAAAATCAATTTGCACAACAAGTCATTTGTTTTTATTAGTCAATTTTATTTTATTTAAAAAAAATAATATTTACTTAAAAAAATTAATAAATGCATTAGAATAAAAAAATAAAGCGTGAAGATCTTCATACCTAAATGTGAGGTGAGGAAGAAGAGTGATTTTGTGTGCATTAAAAAAAGAGAGGGTAAATTAATGGTATTATTATAGACATTGAAGAGATATTTTCAGAACTTATAAAATTTTCCATGCTTACATCAGCAAAATCTATTTAAAATTAACAGAAGTTAGTTGAAGAGAGGTAATGGTTAAATATTTTAAAAAATAGGGGAGTTCATTCTATTATCTTAAATCTCAAAAGAAGTTTTTGTATTTATCAGTAATCTCAAAAAATATTAATATATTTTATTTATTTATATATAATTTATACAAATACTTTGTACTCTAACAAAATTTTTAAAAATTCTGACCGTAAAATAATTTCACTGTCCCTGCATATTTTCTCACACTTTCGAAGGTGAAAGTAAAGTGCAAAAATTCATTGTGTTGCCTAACGCGCGTAAGAAAACTTCTGCCGGAGTTGAAAAAGGTTTTGTTGCCTTCTCAGGGCCTCTCTCTCCCCCCTCTCTCTCTCTCACTCCTCCTCCTCTGTAGTCTCGGAGGGACTGTCTGCAACTGATGAGCTTCTTCTTGTTTGTACGCTAAATTCATGACCTCCAACACCACACTTCCACTCCCTCTCTGCTCCTCCATTTTGAGTACTACTCCTGATAAAAATTACGGTAATCAAAGTGGCACAAAACTTTCATCACGCAAACCAATCTCCTCTCTCTCTCTTTATACTTTCTCTCTCTTTGCCAAGCTCACTACAAATGGATGATGATGAAACGTACGGACTTCATTCCACTTCCTCCGATTGCTCCGACCACCGTCCTCCACCTCCTACCCTTCCAATGGAGATGCCGGAGCAACTATTATCTCCGTTGAATTACCTGGGTTTCGCCTCTCCATTTTTCTATGATCGGATTCCGATTTTCGGATCACCGGACCACATGTTATCAGCCTCTTCGGCGGTCTCTAATGATCCATCAACGGTGCCCGAAGTTCGAAGAGACGGCGTTTCTTCTGCTCTCAGAGCCAAAATTGCGGCTCACCCCCTCTATCCGAAATTGCTCGAAGCTTTCATCGATTGCCAGAAGGTGAAAAAGTTTTTCCGAGACGGAGACCTATCGTTTCATGATTCTTCTCTATTTCTCTCTTCCTTTGCCTCTCTCTCTCTCTCCGTGTGTGTGTGTGTATACCTACATATATACGTTCGCACGTGTATTGCATATATCTCTGTATCGACGTCAATTAGTTAATTGTCGTTTTCAACACAGTTACAGTAACGTTTCGCATCAAGCTTGATCTTCAGTAAAGCCAAAATCAGAACGCTTATCCTTCTTTTTAGCACTCTTTTTTTTATCGTACCGGTACACTAGCCATTTAGGGTTAACTTCCATTGAGTTTCGTTGTGTAGCTTTGGATCTATTTGATGCTTTCATATACTTAAACGTATATAAAGCTTCTTTATATGAATTTTAGTTGTTAATTACTTGAGTGAATGACTTTTGATAAGATGATTGTGTTTTTTCAGGTCGGAGCCCCACTCGAGATGGCGAATCTGTTAGACGAAATCCGCCGGGAAAACGATCAGTGTAGGAAATCAACAGCCGTTGCGACTTGCTTGGGTGACGATCCTGAACTCGACGAGTTCATGGTTTCTCTCTCTCTCTCTCTCATGTCTATATATATGTATCCGATTCTATGTTCTCTAGTTCGTTCAAATGGCTTACTGTTCTCTTTCGTTTTTACTTGCTTGGGTGCTATATTTGTGCTTCCAAGGGAACTTACTGCGATATAATGATGAAGTATAAGTCCGATCTGGCGAAGCCTTTCAACGAAGCTACTTTGTTCCTGAACAGTGTAGAGGCACAGCTCAGCAGTCTATGCGGTGGTGCTTCCAGAAGCTACGTTTCCGGTCTCTCTCTCTCTCTCTCTCTCTCTGTGCATATATACCATATATATACATAAGAATATTGATATCATTGGAGTAGATATTATGATGTCTTTACTCAGTTTCTTGAGTCTCGTGCTTGTGAGATTTATCATTTCTCACACACGTCAATACGGATAGATTTGATGTAAAAACTTTCTGAAACTTTCTGTTGCCTTACTTTTATGGTAGATCAAGGTTTGTTTTTTGATCGACTGCTAGATCAAGGCTGTTACTGAGCATTAGAAACATCATCACATGGGACGGTTCGTGAGCACCGCACTTTAGCACTTATCGTATTTTATCACAACAAACTTGTACCCAGCGTATTTGGCATTACTAACTTGTACCACAGCCTTTTCTTAAGCAAAACAAACTTATATGTTAGCTTGAAGAACAGTCGTTGCGGTCAGAGAAAATTTGTTGCTGGTAGTGAGAGAGAGAGAGAGAGAGAGTTGTATATTTGGGGACTACCATACAAACTCTCAGATGAAAACAGTAGAATAAAGAATACCCACATGTTGGGAAACGACTTTTCTATGACTTGAGGAGGAGTCTAGTTTTGTTCACGGGGATAATTGAAATTATTTATTTTTACAGATTAATTCTTTAGGATTTAAAAAAAAAAATTAGTTCAATCGAATATTCATAGGTACTTGATTTAAAAATTTAATTTTTTACTTCAAAATTATCAATTTTCAGTGATAAGAATGCAAATTTATTATTGTATATTATTTTCTTTTATTTGACACATATTGTAAATTATTCCGAAGTTTTCTTTTAGAGACTAGAATACCAGCAATACTTGTATTAGATTATGTTGTGTGAAACAATTAGGAGAAATTGTTTCAAGATCAAGCTAAAATTATTTGAATTAAAGACCAAGCTGAATTTACTTTATAATTTTAGTTACTAAAATTTCTGTTGGGAATATTAATAATAATTTTAATTTATCCCTTAAGGCGTTAGTTTTTAGATGAGTTGGTGGTTAACAATTTAATATATTATCAAAATAGGTGATAGATCCTGTATTTTAATCTATTTGTTTACCTGGTGATTAAAATGTTTGCATGTGTTTGGCTCGTTTACAGAAGATGTGTTGAGAATATAAATAATAATGTTGTCACTCTTTTTAACAGTTTAAACTTTTAAATGAGTTGGTAGGTAGCCATCTAACAATATCTTGCTTATATTGAACTATTTACACATACAATAGTTTAATTTGAAAATATGTTGGGGCACAACACATCTCAGCCCATGAATTGATACCTTTGAATGCAACCACCATAAATATTAGTCTTCCAAGGAATGATGTGCAAGTTCTTCTTTTTGAAAGAGAAATGATATTCATAATTTTCTTCGACAAGAAAATGCATAGAATGTCTTGACAGCACTGCATTTACAGTAGATGGATCCATACTCCACAGAGTGCTAACGCTTTTTTGCATGTTGTGCACTTTCTTTTTTAATAAAACTATGGGATAATAGACTAGTGGATTTGAAAACACGTGTTACAAATGAGCTTACTACTTTGGTTGAGTGGTTCACGAATAGCTATATAATTCTGAAAGGAATTTCTTCACAAAATTGAGTCTTGTATAGAGTTATATAGTAACAAAACTTCGCTTGCTTTCTACTTTTCAGTTCTTTGTTCTGAAGGTGCATGTCGATAGATGACTAAGACCCTATTTGGCTTGACGCTATTATTGTCTTATTGGATTATTAGAACTCAATTTAGTCCAGCCCGCTTGGGCTAAATTATTTAAGATGTGTGTTGAACGCATTAAATACTTGGTTTTGTTCGTCTTGGGAGGGAAATAGACATAGAATGACAGAAATGCCCCTCATGTTGGCTTGTAACCCTAAAGCATCAGCATCATGCTTTCAATTGAGGGTAAAAATGAATATCCACATTTATTATTGTTGGCTGCTGTCCGAATAATTTTGCCCAAATACATTATTGACCCGCAAATGAGAACTTAATCCCGTAAGAACATGAAGCCAAATACACCTTCAGTTAACTCTGAAGAGAAAACTCTTATCATCATAGGTAGCATAATTTGACATGCAACAACTTATTTTTGACATGAGCTACACTTCAACATTTTGGCTTGAGAGGAGAGGTTGGAAAGTTTTCTTATGAAGTTTTTGGACCTTCCAATCAGTTTTCTTTCAAATCATCAAACGTGTATGACCTTCTAATGATCAGTTACCTTTCCTGGAAATTTAATTACTCTTAGTAGGAACAGTGCCGTCATAATGCCATACACATAGCTTAGATCAGCACAAGTTTCTTTATCCATCAAAGCTTCAGCTAAAAACTCTTAAGATAACCCCTCTTTTAAATTTCCTGTTACAATTTATTTCGTTACTATCTCCCTAATAGCTGTACTTTGAGTCTGCCGATATCTAGACTGTGAGGATGACAGACTCCTTTCTGTTTCCATTTATGTAGATACCTATTCATTTAGGGAGTTCACTGATTGATTGTTACAACAATCAGATCCTACTAGTTGTGAAGTTGTTAGATCGAATTTGAGGGCAACCATTTTGTTCAAATAATGCCAAAAGTTAGTTTTATACCAAATCTCTCTCCAATACCCTATTCATGGGAACCTATGAAGCACATGTGCTCCGAAAATGTTGCCATACGTGTACCGGGTAATAGTGTGTTAAGGGTACGGCCCCGATACAGCAAAATATGTACCCAGTATGCCAAAAACAGATTGGATAAGTTTTGATTTTTGGGTATATTATCGGTACGACATTGGTACGAGATGGGTACTTCTATGGGTACTGCTCCGGTACTATTGTTTTTTTCTTATGGTCTAGATGCTTAATGTGAAGAATCGATGCTTTTTTTCTCCTACTTCCAATTTTGAGATTCTATTTTCTTACTTGTCATTATTTTCTATTTTGCAAAAAATTTGAAGTATCCAAAAAAAGGCATTGAGTATTTGAGAATTTTAATAAATAAAGCGGGACATGTGTAAGGAATAACATGTTTCTTTTTGGAGTTACGTTAGGAAAATATAAAAAAAGATAGAAAAATTGTTTATTATGAATAAAAGATGAGAAATTTTTCGAACTACCGAATTCAAGAAGAGAATATAAGTTCTAGTATAAAGATAGGCACATTTGCATAAATATTTAGGGAAAGAATAGATCAAACTGTGTGCCTAAGAGGGTGGATGAGCGCTAGTGGTTTAACATTACTTGAATCAAGATGAAGTATTCTTAGATTTGTTTTTATTTTTGATAGATATAGTATTCTTAGATGAGCGCTCGAGGTTTAACATTATTTAATAGTTTCAAAACTTAAAGACGTACCCCAGCCGTACCAATACCCTCATTTTTAAGTTTTTATTGTTGTTCCTGTACTGTACCTGTATGACGTACCAATACTGGTGCTTCATAGATGGGAACTCATTGGGCATGCTTCTAGATATATTTTCACTTCAACTCTGTTGGTTGATATGTTGTTTGGATTAGCAATTGTTAGACCGCACGAGTTGCCTCATGGGTACTAGTATCTTGTGAGCTGTGTCCAACCGTCATATGAAGATACATGTCGAGAAGTTGATGCAAATCCTTTTGAAACTTACTTGAAAACAAATGGATAATGAACCAATAGTAATTTTGATTTCCCATCCATGTGAAAGGGTTGAAATACATATATATTTTTTCCAGTTAATGTGCTTCTTTTTCTTCAACTACCGTAAATATTATAGAATCAAAGTGTCTAAAATTAAATTGGCCAGGGTGGCACACATATCCCACATTCCTACCCATGTTATATCCGCGAGACACAGATGCTGTGGAAAAATAGCAGAGTCCATGTAACTGTGACTTTGTGGAAATTGTGCCTTGGCCAGGAAGAACACTGACAAGATTTCCAGTAATATTTTTATTGTCAGATTGAATAACAAAATCGATTGTTTTTCATCAATTTATGTTCTTGTCTATAACATTTTGTTTTTATCTGTTCTTTTATTGCATGCATATAGTCAAATTTTAATAAAAAGGCTGTACGATCTTGTATCAGGTTTTTTTGTGGACGAAGTTTCTGTCTGCTTGATAAAGCTATATCGTTCAATGTACATGAAATAGTCTTGATAGGTGAAACAAAAAACTTAACAGTAGAAAAGTAGGTGTATTGGTAATTTTATTCCTGAAATCAATATTGGTTGAAGTTTGTAATTTCTCATGTTCCACCTCACTAAAGTTGCTCCTTCTTTTTCTTGTTTTTTCTATTAGTTTTATATTTTGCTTTGTGAGTGATGCAAGTGCATGAACTACAGAGAGAATAAACATTATATATAACAAAGTCGGGCCCTTTTCAGCACTTGCTGTACTTGGACTGATTTGTTTAACATTTGTGGTGGCAATTGTCTTCAAGAATGTCTGGTCGTGTAACTTAATGCAGTATTGTAGTTTATAACTTCCCATTAAATTATGAGTTGTAGCCTATGCATGCGGTGGGTGGGAGACAAAAACTATTATTCCTGGGGAAGGTTCTCATGAATGGATCAATTTGCTGCCATCCAAACTGGAAAAGAAGCACTAGAAATATTTGCTTTTGTCAGGAACAGAACTGATTGGAAATTGTTGTTTATAGTTTCAAGTGTATAAAGGTACACCTGAACTGAAAGCAAACCCTTTTTCTCCATAAACACGTTCATCAGCATCGAAGTAGATTCCCAAACAACAAGTCTAACAGCAAACACGTGTAGAGCAGAGTCGAATACCATGAGCCAGGATTTGAAAATGTTGTATTTGCACGTGTTGATGTTGGAATATGTCTTCCATTGACATCCAGTACTTCATTTACAATTTGTTGTTTTCTTGTGATCTCCAGGTTTTGAGATTTGGTAGGTGCATGCCCAATAGAAGTAATCTTTTAACTCATAGACTCTTGTACTTGGTGCAGATAAAGTTTGTCAGAGGAAATTTGTTTAATATTATCTATATACAAGATCACAAATATAGTATGGTATCAGGTTAAATTATTTGTCATGTTGAAAGAGAGTGCTCTATCATGTACTGTTTCTACTCGCACTATTAGGAGATTGTGACATTTGCTTTTGTATGGCAGCCTTGGATATGGAGACTAATAAAGTGATACTTATTTATGCACTAAAAGGTGGAGTTCAAACTTCAAAGAGTAGGTCATACTTGAGGCATTTTTTTGGGTAGGCTAGTTGCAGAAGGCCTAATTTTATAGTGTATCTGTTATCTGTTTATCCAGTTTCAATTTGAAGGCAATGGAGTATTGCTTTTCCTTCAGTATTTTTTGCTTTGTTGTGTGATAGCTTAATTTTGGTGTTGTGTTTGTAGCAATGAATTTTTGTTAGTGGGAGAGATATAGCTCACAAAAGTTCTATGTGTTGGGTGGGAATGCGATAAATACAACAAAAACGCTCAGAGTTTTCGTATAAACACAACTCACTTAATTTTGTTCAGAATACAAACACTCTCACTTCTCACACTGATACATACACCAGTCTATATCTCTCTCAGAATTCGGATTCCCACGAATTTCATAAGCACACACAAACACTTGTTTATACAGAATTCAAAACACTCACAACCACACCATAAAATAACAAAAAACAAATAGCTCAACCATCCTTCTGGCAGCAGCTCACGTGCACTGATTGAACCCCCATAAATTTCACCCTCCCTCTTGTTCCCGAATAACAATTATCCAAACCCCACATCATTCAATGACCCTCAATCAAGCTTACTTTCCAACATCCTTCGTAAGCTTGATTCTCTTCACAAAAATACTTCTCCTCTCTTCTTTCGCAGCAACAACTTCTGCTTGAACTATTGCAGTTTCAACCTTCTCTGGAAGATTGGCATGTTCTTCCACTGCTTCATAAGTGTCATCCTCTATGCAATCATTACTGTAGTGGCCATACTTACCACATTTGTAGCAATGCACATCTGCAGTACACTCTGTTGTAGTGGCCGTATTCGTTGCAAGCATAACATTGCACCTGACTCTTATCGTTACCCCTAGCTCTGCCTCTGCCTCTCCCTCTCTCAGCAAACTCATCTGATCCTCTTTGCCTCTGTTCGGACTGCTGCTACCTTGACCTTTGAACTGACCACATCCAAGGCCTCTTTCTTGATGCGAAGTCTCACCCTGCTTTGTCACTTTCCGCCTGAATGTCATCTTTGCCTATAGTGCTTGCACTTGAGCACTTGAAGAGGTCATCTTGTTCATTCTCTGCTCGTGGATCTCCATCATGGCCATCAACTCATCTACGGTCATGATGTTGAGGTCTTTAGATTCCGCAATAGCGACAACGACAAGGTCAAACTTCGGATCCAACGATCAAAGTATCTTCTCTACAACTCGAATATCTTTAATCTTGTCTTCATACCGTTTCAGTTGGTTCACAATGGTCAATGTCTTTGTAATATACACAGAAATTGACTTCACATCCATCTTCAGAGATTTGAACTCTTCCCTCAACATTTGCAGCCGAATTTTGACCATCTTTTTGATCCCTCGATTTGCATTTCGAAGGGTGTTCCATGTTTTTTGTGAAGTAACAGCGGAAGAAATCTTCTCGAAGCTTGAATCATCAGTAGCTTGAAAGATCAAGTGCAGTGGCTTCTTGTCTTTTCTCCTTGCCTCCTTGAGCATCGCTGTTTGACATGTGCTCAACTTTGTATCCTCCTTTGTTAGTTCTTCATAGCTCTGCTCAACAATCTCCCACAAATCCTGTGACCAAGGAATGCCTTCATTTGTCATAATTACCACGATCCAAGCGTGGAGTCTACGTTTGAAAATATGTATTCTGGGTCGCCATTCATGGGGTTGACAATGCTCCAACAACCTTACAAACACAATATATTGCAAATAATTTATATTTAGAGTAAAATAAATGCGATTTAACCAATTACTCGCGCCACACAATCCAAAAACCTTCCAATATCTTGCACAAATATCATCCAAAAAATAATTTTCCTTGGCCTTTGGTCCTCCCATCTAGTAGGAAATTAAACGAACAAGGTTCAATCCCACAACGTCCCTACGGATCTTGAGAACAATGAATCACCAAACGAAATTAACAAATGTGCGTAGTAGAAAAATTGAAAAAAAAGAACGAGACACAAGATATACGTGAAAAACTTCAACGCGATGAAAAATCACTAGAGCCACGCCAATCCACTATTGATTCAAATCAATTAGTACTAGTCTTCTTTCAATTTCTCCTGAGATTTGTGTTTTCTCTTGCCTTTCTCTCAAAGCATCAATTAATTTTCTTTAGGAAACATCCAAAAGATATATATAAGCAACTAACCCTAATCCTTTTATAACAATAATTAGAAAATAGCTAACAAAAGGAATTCTTGTGAAGTTGGTCTTCAATCCTAACAATCTCCCACTTGAAGATCACCGAAGCATCAACAAACAACCAACTGCAAATCTGAACCTCAATTAATGTGGACGTAGTTGTCTGAACCCTCTTGGTGTGACTCCAGACCTAACATCTTTTTAAGCATGAAGGCCAACTGAAGTTGAACACAAATTCAATTTCTCAATTGTAACTGACTTGGTCAACATATCTGCTAGATTTTTGCTCTCCAAAATGTTCTCTAGCAATAGATCCCTATTCTCCAAAAGCGTACTAATGAAATGGTATCTCAAATCAATGTGCTTCGTCTTGGTATGGAACACTGGATTCTTGGCAAAGTGAATAGCACTCTGACTATCATTGAAAAGAACATTGTTCTCTTGATTTAGACCCAATTCCTCTAAGAAGCCATTCAACCAAATCATCTCGTTTGCAGCCTCAGTCATAGCCACATATTCAGCTTCTGTCGTGGATAATGTCACTAGTTTCTGCAGACGTGAAACCCAACTCACTGTTGTTGAACCAATCGTATAGACATAACATGTGCTTCGTCGTGTATCTTGATCACTGGCAAAATTTGCATCCCCATATTCTTTCACTGTAAGCTTCTCTCTCCCAAAATAAAGTGGCAAATCAGTGAAACCCTTCAAATATCGCATGATCCACTTTATTGCTTCCCAATGCTGCTTTCTCGGATTACTAGCAAACCTGCTCACAACTCCCACTGCATGGGGAATATCTGGTCTTGTGCTCACCATCGCATACATTAGGCTACAAATGGCCGAGCCATATGGAACCTTGGCCTTATACTCGTTCTCTGCATTTGTTTTGGGTTGCCTTTGAGAAAGTTTGAAATGACTTCCCAAGGGTGTGCTAACTGCCTTAGCACTCTGCATATTGAACCTCTCTAGAACACGCTTAATATAGTCCTCCTGACTCAACTGGAAGGTTTCCTGAGCCCTATCCCTGCTGATTCTCATCCCAAGTATTTGCTTCGCTGCACCCAGATCTTTCATAACAAACTCTTTTGTCAACTGTTGCTTTAACCTGTTGATCTGCTTAATACAGGAACCTACTACAAGCATATCATCTACGTAGAGTAATAAAACAATTTAGATAGACTTTAACCTTTTGAAGTAACAACAGTGATTTGCGTTGCACCTTGTGTAGTTGCTGCACTACATGAAACCATCAAACTTTCTATTCCACTGTCTGGGAGCCTGTTTCAAACGATACAGACTTTTCTTGAGTCTGCACACCATCTCTTCCTTGCCTTTCACACTGAAGCCAATAGGCTGTTTCATGTAGGTTTCTTCATGCAAGTCCCTATGAAGAGAAATAGTTTTAACATCTAACTGCTCAAGGTGGAGATTCTCAGCAGCAACCATATTCAACACTACTCGGATAGTGGCAATCTTCACAATCGATGAAAATATCTTACAATCAATCTTGCCTTGTACATTTTCTTGTCATCACTTTCTTGTTTAAGTTAATGGGGCCATTTGTTGTGCAAGGCTTTCTTTCCTGCGAGAAGTTGAGCTAACTGTTAAGTCCGTCGGAATGAAGAGATTCTATATCGTTATGCATTGTACTTTTTCTACTTAGTTGACTCAAGAACCTGCAAAGCCTCATCGTAGCACTCTGGTCCTCCACCATCTGTCAAAAGCAAGTAATCAAGCGAAGAATATATTTCGGATTTGGTTTGGGTACTCTGGCTGATCTCCTCATCTGTCTGACCGTTGAACTAGATTCTGTCTGTGGAGCTGTCCCATCTGAAACTGTCCCCTCTGAAACTCTTTCCTCTGTCTGACAAGAACTCTGCTCAACCCCATTGGCAAGTGGAAGATCTTCCAATCCAAAGTTCTCGGACGTGTCTCCATTTGAAGTGTTACTCTCACTGCTCAGTTTGCTATCTCTATCTTTGTACGTCACCTTTTCATTAAATAAAACGTTTCTACTTCTCATTATCTTCTTGTTCTTGTTATCCCAAAAACGATAACTAAACTCATTTCTACTATATCCAATAAAAGTGCACTTCTGTGACTTAGCCTCATGCTTATCCCTACCATGATCGCTAATATGCACATAGGAAACACTACCGAAAACACGTAAATGCGATAAATTTATCTCTTTACCACTCCAAGTTTCCTTTGGTATGCCAAAGTTCAACGAAATTGATGGTCCAAGATTGATCAAGTATGCTGCCGCGCTGACTCCTTTTGGCCAAAATTGTTTAGGCGACCCTGCGTGTAACAGCATGCTCCTAGCATGCTCTATTGAAGTCCGGTTCATCCTTTCTGCGATCCCATTGTGCTGCAGAGTCCCTAGAGGTGTCTTCTCTAAATGAATTCCATTCAAAGTGTAGGCTTTCTTGAACTCCCCCAACTCATACTCTGAGCCATTGTCGGACCTTAACCATTTTACCTTCAGATCTGTTTCAGTCTCAACCATGGCTTTCCACTTCTTGAAGACTTTGAACACTTTTGACTTGTGCTTTATGAAGTATACACATGCCTTCCTTGAGTGATCGTCGACAAAGGTAACATAGTAATACGAACCGCCATGAGAAGACATTGACTTTCTTGCCTTTAGCTACCACTATTGTACTGTTGGAGACTCTCCACGCGTCCCTTGTGAATGTAGAAGTATAACCTGCTGCTTCAAGCAGTCCGACTGAAACAAGATTCCTCTTCAAATTCAGAACATTCATGACATCTTTCAGACACCATCTGGACCCCTGCGTCGTAATTTGAACATCTCTTTTTCTCACAATACTACATGGCTCGTCGTCACCTAAGTATACTTTCCCAAAGTCCGTTGCTACATAGTTCTGAAGAACCTCCCTATTAGCAATGGCGTGTAACGAGACACCCGAATCAATTACCCATGACTCAGTGTAGCTGTTCATAGCAAGAATAAGTGCATCGTGCAAAACATGAGCCTTCTACTCACTCTTATCCTTATTCGGTGCTTTGCAAACTTATGACATATGGCTTGTCTAGACAAAATTTCAACATTCATCTTTAATGGGCCAAACTTGAGATTTATTCCGATTTCTCTTGCCACCCTTCAATTTCGACCTGTTTCTGTTCTGATTCTGACCACCCTTATTCTAGTTTCTACCCTTCAGCTGTTCAAAACTTAGGGTTGATCCTGAAGTGTTTGAACTTGAACCTGAACTTTCGATCAAATGCCTTTTGACCTTCTCGGTCAAAATCAAACTAACAATCTCACTTAGCTTCAACTTTTCTTTTTCACTGTAGTAACTACACCCTGCTAGCTCTTTAGCAACTGAGACAGAGTCAACAAGGCTTGGACCTCGTCATCAAACATGATATTGACAGATGTAAGTTGATCAACAATCGTATTGAACGCACTGAGATGTGACATACAGAACCCCTTCTGCCATAGACAATTTGAAACACTTTTTTATAAGATATACCTTATTCGCAGCAGATGGTTGCTTGTACATCTTCTTTAATGTTTTCATTAGATCCTCCGTCATTTTCTCCTTCAATATGTATTGGGTGACTGTCTTTGATAGGGACAGGCGAATAACCCCTAATGCCTTTCTGTCAAGAACAACCCAATCTTCGTTAGACTCTTTTGTCTTCTTCTAACCTTTTTCTTTACCCAGCAACGGCCGGTAAGGATCATTCTAATATAGATAGTCCTCTATCTGCGCCTTCCAATGCGCAAAGTTTTACCCGTTAAACTTTTCGATCCTCTATTTTCCTTCTTTAGAACCCATAGCTCCCACTGAAACTCTATGCTATTCAAACAAGATTAAGCCCTAAACTATTGAACAAAACCTACTGCAACCGTGGCTCTGGTTTTCACTCGATTTGGGCCGGAAATGGAACCCTTACCTTGTTCTTATACCTCTGTTGGGTGGGAATGCTATAACTACAACAAAAACAGAGAGATTTCATACAAACACCACTCACTGAATTTTATTCAGAATACACTCACTTCTCACACTCACACTCACACTCACACATACACCACTCTCTCTCTCTCTCTCTCCCCCAAAATTTGGATTCCCACGAATTTCATAAGCACACATAAACACTTATTTATACAGAATTCAAGACACTCACAGCCACAGCATAAAATAACAAAAAAAAACACAGCTAGACCATCATTCTGGCAGCAGCTCATGCACTGTGATTGAACCCCCATAACTTTCATCCTCCCTCTTGTTCCCTAATAACAGTTACCCAAACACCATATTCAACACTATGGCCCTCAATTAAGTTTATTTTCCAACACTGTGGCCCTTTACTTTTGTGTAATTGTTTGTCCAAATCTTATGGTCTCTGTGGATACACTTAGTGATAAAAGCACCAAAGTAATTTCTTGTAGAGATATATTATAAACATAAATCTTTCAGAAGTAAGAATAATAGGAAGGTTGTTTTTCTTACCAACTAAATATGCATGCCGCCATAATGCGAGGGCTAATGTTTGTTCGTATTAAATAGTTAGCCATATCTGAATATGAGGCCATCCTTAATATTATTAGAGGTAATAACGTTGTAAATACTGAAAGTGATTTATGACATTTTACAGATGAGTTTGTGAGGACTCTCAATATTGACTGTTATGTATTTTGTCTAGGGTTAGGTAATGGGATTTTAGACCACTGATACCGATATTTACCTATGTATCAGCTGATACTATTTAATATTTGATTGTAAATGGCCGTATAAACAACATCAGTACATATCTCAATACCACAATTTATAATCCTGGTCCTGTTCCTTAGGATGGTATTTACTAGAGACAAATGTTGACCTAAATAGTGCAGTTGGTCTGTGGTTTCAATAACCTCAAGGATACTGAGTGAGACAATAGACTTGAAACATAGGACTTTGACTGCTTCTTCGTGACTGTGTCCCAATGGTGTAAGAAAGTAACAAGTGAGATAGAAGAAGAAGCAAACAAGTATGCACCGAGTAAAACATATCTGTGCAAAATATATCTTTACCAAGTCTCCATTGCTGTCAGCTTCAGTTCTTTGCAATTGCCTTTTTTTTTTTGTGAGATTCTGTAATCACGTTTTTGTCATGGTTTGTATGTATGTCCAAGTAAAAAAAGAAAAGTGTCAGGATTTGCTGTAAACTTCACTTTACAGGGAAACACAGTGTTCGCTGTGCCTTATTTGATTGTAGATAGCGGGGTCGCAGGGTTGGCTTGTAATTCATGGATAAGTGGTGTTGTATTGACCATGAATGGGTGTGTGTTGATTTTCTTGTTCTGGTTGCCTCCAATTCTTGTTATTTCAAGTGTGTGATCAAGATTGGCCTTTGACTTTCTTTTCCTTCTTGTTGTTTTTGGTTGCCTTGACACCGACTTCAAAGGTGCAATTAATGTTACCTATGTTGGTGTGTTCAAGATTTTGTTGTGTTTGGTCAATGTTGGGTAAGTTGAAAAGTAAATTTGGCAATGGAAGCCATAACTTTTTCTTGAAATTGTTAACAGATGAAACTGCTTGGTCATCTGAGGATGATTTTAGTGTGGGTGACACTGGCCCTCGGGAATGTAACCAGACAAGTGAAGATAGAGAGCTTAAGGATAAACTCTTGCGTAAATACAGCGGCTATATTACATCCCTGAAGCATGAATTCTCCAAAAAGACGAAGAAAGGAAAACTTCCCCGAGAAGCAAGGCAAATGTTGCTTGATTGGTGGACAAGTCACTACAAATGGCCATACCCAACGGTAGTAGTTTCTTTCAATCACTTAATCTGGGAATCTCTTAAATATAGAGTACAATTTTTATTCGCATAATTTAGCCATCAATTTTGTTAGTGCATCAAGTCCACGAGTTAGGGCATCCACAATTGATGTGTCATTGGAAGCATTATGCATCAGATGTTAAAATCATCCTAGTGCTCCAACGGAGCTGCTAGTGTACCCGTTACGTAAAAACTTATGTCAGATGTTAAAACCGTTGCCAACTGTGGTGACAGCTCTACTAGGGAGGGAGTGACAGAGGCAGAGAACCGAACCTTTTTTACGACAGGTTTAGTGGCGCAATGGGGTCTCACTTGTTCCTTTGTGTATTTTGTCCATTTTCATTGGTCCGACTCTAATGCACACTATATTAGATGGTCCATTGAAGCATCCACCTGCTCAGTAACTTGTGGAATGCTTGATAAAAACAACTAACCCCAGCTTTATCCACTAGAACATTTTACCAGATAATTGTAAGTACTCCCGTATAGATGCTCTTATGACCCTTCTGTTTGAACGAACAACTTGTCACTTGTCAGGTTATTGTGCAACTATCTTTGCACAGAGACATTCTCTTATGGTGTTAGCATTTACTTCATCATGTTTGGAATCTGCAATGATACGTTTTTATTCGTTATGCAGGAAGCTGACAAGGTTGCTTTGGCCGAGTTAACAGGCCTAGACCAGAAACAGATAAACAACTGGTTCATAAACCAACGGAAACGCCACTGGAAACCGTCGGAGAACATGCAATTTGCTGTTATGGACAGTCTTTATGGGCCATTTTTCATTAGGGATTGACGTGGGTTTGCTTTCCCAATTTGACTTTTTGTTCATCCTCAGACTTGACCTGCTTTTGACACTGAAAAAATGTCATTTCTTCAGCTCTCTTATTTTGCTAGTTTGTTAAATTTTCTCACTTTGGAGAAACTTACGTCCTCTCATCTTATTACAAGTTGCTGGTACGAATTGTTAGACAACTGAAATGGTAGTTTTATTTTGATTCTGTTTTTAGTGGAACTTAATTTTCCTGTAGTTAGCCCCGCACAAAGTTCTTAAAAAGTAAATCTAATTACCAAGCAATTAAGACCCCTCCGAAATTAGGCAGCCTCCAATGTAAGTGATAGGATGAGTAATTCTTTCAACTAGTCCAAAGGTGGTTTAAGGCCACCCACAATGGAGGTCACTAAACAGCCCTCGTTAAACAGCCCTATGAATATGTTTATTTGTGTTGAAAATCATGGGAAGCAAAAGAGAGTGAAAGAATGGAATTTGAAGTTATTTCAATTCTTGTATTGATTCATTTAAACTGTGGGTTTCTTTAATTGAATTTTTTAAAACACCTCTAGTGGTTCTTGTGTGAGATTCTCGTCTTCTCACCAATGGTACCACTGTACCAGAGTATTAGCAAACTGATCTGGTCTTGGCTCGAATCTTTCTCTGTTGTGTTTTAAAACTGATCAGTGGGGCTCCCGTAAGTAGATAGTGAAATTGGTCTCTCAAGAATTAGTTAGTATTAAGTAATTTTAAAGTATGCTACTCAAATCGCCGCCCAAATATTTGGCCGAAAAGAAATAAAGCTCTGTAATTTTTCTTTAGTGAAATTAAAACAGTTCATATTTTTTTGTATTGTAAGCCTCGTCAACAATGCAAAATTGAGGTAGTTTGATTGGTCTCGTTTTCCACACGTCAAGAAAATAAAGCAGTAACTAGCAAGCAACACTTCATGTCTGCTGCGTTCATTCTTCCAGCACACCTTGAATTAAATTGGGTCCTTATAAAGTTAATTATAGCCAGTCTCCTGCTACATTCAATTAATTCTAGTCGAGTCCTAAATTGCTTGATTGTTGCAATTTAATTCCTGAAATTGTGACGGTTTTTAACTACACTCCTGACAGCTCTTAAAAGTTGTTTCCTATCAAAATTGACCATTCTGGATCCAACTGCGGACTATGTTGTTTTAAAATTCTGCTCTAAAAATACTCTCCTATAAAACCAAACCTATAAATCACTAAATGGCTAGTCAAAATAATTTTTGTACTTCCCAATTTACTTGTCTATCTAAAGAAAATTGGAGCATACAAATAAAAGTTTTAATTGGCTCTCAAGATTTGTGGGACGTGGCTGAATGAGGCTATACTGAATTGGCATCTGTTGAGGCCGTAATATGACTCGTATAAAGGCCCAACATGTCCCCATTAGGTGTCCATGCGATGTTAAAACGTCAATTTTATCAAATAATGCACGCCGGGTAGTGTTTTTCCAATTTCAGGTTTTACATGGAGAAAAGAGGTATCTTAAGCAATGAATGAGTAGAATTCAAATGCTCGGGGAAGCTCCCGACACACGAGGAAGGAAGAAAGTGCGATTGAAAGGAGCATCGAAGCCGAAGGCATGACAAAACGCCCGATACCAAAATATTTCCAGAAGGTCTCTGTGACCAGTCACGCCCAG